>CANXYC010200315.1:0-43186 GCA_948193065.1 Aleurites moluccanus | reverse complement strand
TGCTTAGCATTTTATATATTATTTCACAATACCTATATCTCATGATTATTTTCAATAAATCATATAGATTTGATTAAAATATAGAAAAATCTTAATTCTAATAGCAAATATGAATATGAAACTAAATAATGTAAATAAAAGTAAATCACATATAATTCATTAAGATGGTGACATAAATAAATAAGAGATACTAAATTAAAATATTAAAAATAGAAGAACTTACATGGAAGAGGATCGTGCTGATAACGTGTGATGAAAAATAAAGAAACAAGAATAAGAATAAGAACAATAATAAGAATGTAGAAGAAAGATGTTTCTATTGTCTTCTTGGTGTGTATTACAAAATAATATGAACTCTTATTTATAAAGTTCATTTTCATCATATGTTACAATATATAAAAATCAACCATAAATTACAATATAAATTACAACATAAATGGTGCAATAAAATTAAAATTAATTATAAAAACTTATGAGTAGTGGGATAGATGAATAGATATTCACATTTATCTTATTAGTAGTGGGATAGATGAATGGACATCCACATTTATCTATATATTTATAACAGATATTACTCTTAAATAATTTTTTTTAAAAATAACCTTAATAGATGCACGATTAAGTTCATATTTAAATATATATAAATATAAAAAATATATCATTTATGTATTGTAATAAGTCAATCTGTATAGTAAAATTAAAATTAAATTATTTATAATTAGATTAAAAATTTATAAAAAAAAAATTCAATTATAGTGTGGTAGCCAATGGAGTTGCTTTATTATTATTATTATTATTCACAAAACCTTGATTTATTATAAGTACAATTAAAAACCTTTCCAATTAGATACAACTTTGTTATTGATGTACAAAAATGAGAAGAAAGAAGCCCAACCATTTGGGCCTAATGCCTTTAATGAGTGCATGGAATGAAGCCTCAATGCCAATTAAATTTGGGTGAATCTGAAGAATCTATTCCACTTGAAGGCCCATGTAAGGGTTCAAAAGGAGAGATTTAGGGCTCTTCATCAATAATTAGACGTTAATCAAATTACTAAAATAGATATCTAATTATCATCTAAAATTAATAAAATAAAATATAAACTAATAGAAAAATAAAGATTAGATTGTACAAAAACTAGCTACATGCAATATATTCTTATTATTTATTCTATTAATTTATATATATTAAACTTACTCTATATATTTTTTTTATATTAACTTTAAAATCATGAAATTATATAATATTTAAATTTAATAAAAAATTAATAATAATGATTCATGTATATTAAAATATTTATAAAAAAATTAATTAAAAGTTTAAATCTATATAAAGCACGAATCTATGATTAATTATAATAAGTAAGCATAATAAAAAGTTGATAAAGCTTAAGAGATTGATTAAAAAAACTTATATATAGTGTATTTAATGTATATGAAATTAAAAAAAATATATTAATTATGTCATATTTATGCGAAATCCATAACCATAAATATTGATGTGAGATTGTAATTAAGATAAACATAAAATGCTAAATATTAATTAGTACATCATTTTCATATCTAATTAAAATTATTAAAAAAAAAAAAAAAGATGGGTCACCCAACCGCACATCACATGCTTTGCTTCTATGTTCATGTGTTTCCACTTGCTTTATTACATACAAAATGGCATCACTGTATCCTTGTTCCAAGTCTACATTCTGTCTCTTTTTTTCTTTTTAACATTGCTTTCAAATTTAATAACAAAGACTTTTTGTTTTTCTATCTATATTCTTTGTCACACTTTCATATTATATGAATATCCAATGATATATATTCATAAATAATAAATTTATATTCAAAATTTCTTTCCTAAACTTAAAAAAAAATATTTTTTATTTTTTTTTAAATGTAAGTTTTATGAATAACATCAGTTAATTAGATTTGAATCGAATCGAAATATAAAATAACTAAATAAATAAAATTGAAATTTTAAAATCGTACAAAATCAAACTGAAATTTTATAATATTCATTGAATCGAATCAGATCAATGATTATTCGGTTATTTTATATATGCATAATTATTATATATATATATATATATATATATATATATATATATATATATATATATATATATATAATTCGATCAGTTTGATTATTTTAGATTTTTTAAAGAAAAATCAAATCGAATTAAATAGATCAAAAAATTTATTTCGATTCAATTTTCCATTAATCTCATTTTTTCTCGCCCCTATCTATGAACCTTCCTTAAAATAGTAATATTGCAATCTTATTTACTAGTATGCATATTTTCTATGGTAAACTTAATTTATCATATCAAATTATAAACTAATTAATAATAATCTAAAATATCAATATATTAATTATAATATATATCACATAACTTAAATAGTTAATTATTATAATATGTGATTATTTGGTTCGCTATTATTTCTATGTCAAGCTCTCAAGAAGCGAACCTTCCTCTTAAACAAGGCGAGAATACCTTCTTCGCCTCTTATCATTATTTTATACATTGTTTTTAACGAGTATAATTATATTTTAGGCGAAACTTTATTAGAGCAAAAATTTTAAATACTCATCAAATTTTCTGAGTGAGATCTATTTAATAGATCAAATCTTGTTGCTTTGAACCTGGCCTTTGACATAACATAATTCTCCATCATTACCCTTATCTCATAAATCCTTTGGCTACAGCAACAACTAAAACAAACAAATCCTAATTTAGTATGAATAATGCTTTTCTGAATCTTGATTAATGTAAAACATTAATGATCTCATTTATTATGTAAGAAGAATATTGCAAGAAATTCATTATTCAATCAAAATCTATGTATCTATACAATTTTTTTGCCTTAGGGCAAATCATTGCATATCTCCTTTGATAATCTTGTGTTCTAATTTGCATTATCTAGTAAGATTATTATTATGTTTATCCAAACAAAATAAGACAAAATCTAGCAGTAACATGAGCGATGACTAATTAAATAATAAATAAAATCAAACAAGTGTATGAATTTTGTGAACAATTTTGGAAACATTGGGTACAAATATTTTATGGTACCAATAAATTTAATTCTTGGATTCCAAGATATGTTACTTTTTTTTTTCTTACTTTTAATTGGATAATCAATGAGATTGTATACATGTTTGATGAAATAAAAATTCAATAATTCTAAGATATGCTAGTCTTAACATTTTTTTTTTTTTTGGGAATGAAGTCTTAGGACTTTCTAAATTACAATAAACTAACATTATTAGATTAATAACCTAGCAATAAAGAACTAAACAAAAAATATATATATATTTATCTTTTCTATATATCTATAGAATATAATTTATCATTTAAAAAAAAAAATTATAAAATTATATATATATAATTGAGTTGGATTATATCTTTATCCGTCCTGCTTCAAACCCAATTCGAGTTTAAAATTTAAATTTTATTCTGTCTCATATGATAAACGAAGCGAGATAGCACAAAACAGGTACCCAAAGAAAAGGATTAAATCATCACTCTTGATAAAAAAAAATAAAAAGTCTTATTTATAAAAGCAAAACTTCAAACAAATTTATACGATTCTTGAATATATAATGGAGCATATACCTATGGTTTTGTCTCAAATTTGTAAATAAATGATTTAAATATTTTGACTTTTAGTCCTCATTTAAAAATGTTTAAGGCAACTTGCTACGTATCACCTTGCATAATCATATGATAAATTTAATGTGATAATAAATAAGATCTATCATTCTTATTATATATATGTAATTATAAAATATAAAGTGGGACAAAATCTAGCAGTTAGATGTGTAATCACCAATTACTTATCCACCTTTAAAATTTAAATTAAGCTGCAGATAACAGAAGCAATGTAAACAATTTTGGGAACATGAGGCATACATAATTTTACATTACCAAGAAATAAAAATTATCGGATTCTTCACTAGAACTATATATTTATACTTTTTCTAATTGTTTTCTAAATCTGGGTTGCTGTTGATACTGTGACTATGTAATTATATGTTAGTGTTAACTATTAAGTACACAATGTTCTAAAGAATCTCAAAATTACTCTTTAATAAAATAGTAATTATATGTTAATATTGTAAACAAACAACAAATAGTTAATTTATTAAAAAATATTTTTCAGAGATAAATTATTTTTCACGAAACAATCGGAAGTCTTAATATATTAAGCCTGAAAATAATAAATAATTTTTTATTAGATTAACGAGTCGAATTTAATATGATATTAAAATTAAGAATCGAACTTAATTAGTCGAGTGATTGAAAATTAATAATCCATATAATAATTTATAACAATAAAAAATATGTATATAAAGTAAGATATATAATATACAACATTTTAAAACTTTTAATTTAGTTTTATATGAAGTTGATGTAATGATTTTGAACTAAAATACTAACTTTATTTATAAAAATTAATAATATTTGTTGCAGAGAAGTTTGTCTGAGAGAGAACAAAAATTTGTCCTATTGTCGGCCTATCAAAACACCGGGAATATTGGCTTGGTGTTTTCATTGGCTATTTGTTCTTTTCTTCTTAACTATATATATGTCTAATTCTTGATTTTTTAAGCTAATCATCTCACTTTATTCTCTTGGTTCCTCTTAATCTTGGCATATAATTAGTTCATTTCTAGAGTATGTTTCATATCATCATATGGCATTTCTATAGTTCAATGCTAATGCATTAATTGCTCATCAATTTTATTATATGCCTATTTCTATATATAATAATATGATTGCTGCACAAAACCATGTGATATATAATTTATAGTCATGCGCAAGTTTGTCCAAAACCAATTATAAAATTTATGTTATCTTTATTGAAGAAACTAGGGTTCATTATGGATTTGTTAGGCTCTTGATTTAGCCCAATTACGACCCAAAATCCAACTTTTAGTTTTTACTTGGTTGCTACAAATAAAGAAATTACAGCACTTAAAGTAATACTTCGAAGAAATTAATAAAATCTCATGGAAGCAACACCAAAGATTAAACTGCAAAACCTTATAATATATTTTCAAGAATCTAATGGATTAGTAAGTTGGTATGTGCATATATATATATATATATATATATATATACTCTTTAAATTTATAAATTTCACCGACAAGTTCTTAAATTTTGAGGAAAAAAAAAGTTAATTTCTACATTAGAGTGCCATTAAATTTGTATTTTCTTTTGCTAGATTAATAATGTTTTAAATGAAGAAGAGAATATTGTATAAATAATTTAATGATTGAATATTTATTTTATAATATAAAAAAGTTGGGATTCAAATCTTTTAAAAAATTTTAATTTTTAAAATTTAATACCAACTGTATAGAAAAAATAAATATATAATCAATAAATTATTAGACTAATAATTTTTTAAATATAAAAAATAATATATTGGTGAATATATAATTTATAAATCAAATCTCTATTCCTTAATATAACAGATCAAAAATTTAAATTTTAACAATTTTTTTTACGTAATAAGTAAATATGATGATAAATAAATTATTAGCCTAATAATTTTTTTATTTTTGTTGGATATATATATATATATATATATTTCATTAATTTAATTTCAACTAGAGTTTTAAATTTAAAATTTCAAAGTTTTAAATAAGATTTCATGTTGAACTAAAGCTGATTGATTGTAACTATATTAAATTTGTATAACTGTCAGTTCCTGTATGTTACATATAAAGCATAATGAACCTCAACAAAATTTATATACAAAACCTCTAAATTGGAATCTCTAGTTGTAAATGAACTCTTTAAAGTTTTCACTGATGAGTTAATGACTGGTTATAGTACAATTATAAAGTAGTCATGACGACAGAGACTGAAGAGAATTAAATATCGAACAGTACTTTTGCATCATTTCTGTGTTATATTAATTTTCCATAGCTTTTTTATAAAATAATTATTCAGATAGGATCTACAAGATTCAACTGTTGTTGGGGAATAAATAGATGGGCTATACAGTTCTCACTCTCTCTTTATCTAATTAAAGATGATATCTTAATTTAATTAATTAAGGAATAATCATATAAAAGTAAAGAGGACTGCACAATTTACAAAGTTGATACCAAAGATCCTCTTTTATATAAAAAAATCTCAGTGATTAGTTACTCAGGTTTTAAGCTTAATAATGGTTTTAATTAGGACTTGCAATTATTTGTTGAATATTGACAAAATTTTCTTTGTCTTTGTCTTATTTTATTTTATTTTTATAAGCAAGAGATTGAATTAATAAGGGGAAAAGAGCAACAAGTCAAGAGCACTGCAGAAAAGCATAAAAGAAAATGAAGTTAAACCAACCCAAACACTGACCATAATAAAGGTTTTTCCTACCATGCTTTCAAGTAAAATTTTACTTCATTTTATAAAATTTTAGAAAAAATTATAAAAAGCTATCATCTTTTGCATATTATTTTGTAAATCTCAAGTCATTTGATGCAAATTTATAATTTTCTAAAATAATATATGAAATGACTCATGTTTTATAAAATTATATAGAATCTTGTAAAACTAAATTATTTTTTATAAAAAGCATGATTTATAAAATAATGTGCAAGTTTGTAAGTTTTAGGAAACATTTTTTTTTTTTTTTGTAAATTTTTGAAGAATTTTGTGAAATCAAGTATTTGTATGTAAAAAATAGGTCTTTATAGATTAACTTGCAAGGAGATATATATATATATATATATTATGAGCTTTTGAAGAATTTTATAAAATCAAGTTATTTTCTGTAAAAATTACTATTCAACAAGTTTTTGAACATTTTGTGAATAAAATTAAGTAATTTTTTGCAAAACTCAAGTAAATTTTTCTTAAGAAATTTTCAAGTAACAGTAGCACACTCAGCAAAATAAAAATAACAATCTAAGGAGAACCCAAAACAACAAAAAGGCCCAAAAAGAAAAAAATGAAAGACAACTATAAACTTATAAATTCAGCCAAAAAGTGTAGACTATTACTATTATGTGAAAAATTTTAAATTCACCCAAAAGTTTTACTTATTGAATGGTGAAATCCATACATTTTATCATGCTTTGATATTTTTTGTTATTTTTCTATATCTAGATATTATATTAAATTTTGATTTTTTTTTTATTTTTTTATGTGTGATTTTTTAATTTTAACAAATATATTTAAGGTATAATGACCTAAAAATTCAGAAATTTGTGTTCTTTTTTAATTTTGTGAAAAACTTTAAATTTTATCTATTTTATTCCAATTTTTTAAAATTAATTGTAATTATAACCAACTTTAAAAATTGGGAGACTTAATAACCTAAAAAAATTCAAAATTTTATATCATTTTTCAATTTTATCCAAAATTTTAAATTTTATCAATTTTTATTAATAATTTGAATTTAATATAAATTTAGTCTTAATTTATAGTCTCATAAATATGGTAAATTATATATATTTTTTTTTGAAAAGTAGGGTAAATAAATTCCATTCATTGATACAAATTGTCCTTTTTTAAATACTTATATAAACTAACCATAAATTAAATTTTATAACAAATCCATTTACTGATTTACTTAATAAAAGAGTTTTCTCTACATATATATTAAATTATTTTGTTACACATGATTTTTATGATTATTATAAAATTTATTTTATTGATAGTTTATTATATTATTTTTAATTTTAAAGAACGATTTATCTATTCACTTGAAATTGAAAATGTTATATTAAGCTTAATTTTAAGAGAAAAAAATCTCTTGACTATATTATATTTTTTTCCAATAATTACAAGTGACAAATTTATATTCAAACTTCTTAATAAAATCATTTGGAACTCTTTTTAATTCTAATAAATTTTAAAATAATTTAAACTTAAATATATTATAAAATTAAAAGTTAATTTCTCATGCATCTTATAAAATAGAAATTAGTTTGAAAGTTAAACATTACATTAAGTTTATTAATATTATTTTTAATTTTAAAAACTATAAATTAAATTAAATTAAATTAAATTTGTATTAAATTCAAATTATTAATAATTTAAAATTTGAAAAAAATGAAAAATGACATAAAGTTTTAGATTTTTAAATCATTAGGTTTTTTAATTTTGAGAGTTGGCTATAATTTCAATTAATTTTAAAAATCAGAATAATATTAACAAAATTTGAAATTTTGGACAAAACTAAAAAATAACTCAAAATTTAAATTTTTTTTATATCATTAGGCTTATTAATTATAAGCTATTCAAAATTATTTTTAAAGCAAATGTAATGTATTCTAGTCGCAAAAATTCCAAAATAATTAAATAACATAACTTTGAATTGCTTTTCCTATATATGGTATTTAAAGTAGTGACGAGTATTCAGTTGATTCGGTTTAAACTGAATCGAAATTTTAAAAAATTAAATTAATTGAATTGAAATTTTTAAAAATTAAATTGAATTGAATTTTGAATCCAACCAAATTATTACCAAACCAAATTTTATAAAATTAATCAAATCGACATATTTCAGTTTAATTATTTAATTTTTTCAATAAAATAAATAAATAAATAAATATATTTTAGTCGATTTAGTTATTTTAGTTTTTTTTTACAAAACTAAACTAAATAGATCAAAATTTTCAAAAAAATTAACCGAACTAAAACTAAAAATTAAACCAACCCGACTCAACAAAATTATGTTGAATTCAATTCGATTTAGTTTTTGATTGATTTGATTTTTTAGTCATTCCTAATTTAAAGCGTAATTTTCAAACATAAAATTCAACCTTAATATCAAATAGGTTAATTATTCTTGACAACATATTAGTTAATTATATGTCAAGACCCCACAATTAGGTCAACCTATTTAGTTAACAAGAAAGATTAATATATATGTTAGTTATTCATAGCCCATTCTTTTCTCTTTTTTTAGAAATTTGAGTTTGTCACACAAAAGAGTAAATCAATGTAGATGGTCCTCCATCTATATAAATTGATTAAATTTTAATTATGTATGTATTAATTTCCTTTGGACCACTTCAATGTGATGTGCATAAATCAAAATTCACTGCATGATTTGTCTCACTTCAAAGAACAATTGTACTTTACTTTTTTCAAAAGTATTTTAATAGTTTGCTCCTTTCTTTATATGCTTCACTTGGCTTTACCCATCATTTTTCATCTCTATTGTCGTGGTTCATTCAATTATAACAACATATATATTTCCTTTTATTTTCTGAATTGATACTTTGAATTGAACCTCCTCATTTAAATAAATAAATACTTGCTCTATTGTTTTATATATACATGTGCTATGTGCTCAACGTAAATCATTTGATATTTAATCAAATCTACCATAAAAAGTATTGGTTATTGATTTCAAATTATTTTATTTATTAATATAATGAGAATTAAATATGTTTCATAAATAGACTTAATATACGTTTATTTATTTATTTTATTATTGTCAACTAAAATGAAATGTTATTTGATGAATCAAACATAAAATTTCATCTAAAATTTAATTAAATTAGTAATCTTATTTAAACTTAATCTATTTATAAGACAAATTTTAAAAAATTAAAATTAAATTTAAAATTTTGTAGTCGAGCTCATTTTGGTGAAAAATTTTGAATTCAAGAATGACATTAATTATTTAAATAACTTTTTTCCTCTAAATAAAAGAAAGAAAGAAAAAGAATGTAGAAATCATCTGATTAGAACTATATTAAGAAAAGGGATAAAAGGTTTCCTAAAAAAAAGAGTAAAGAAGGGATAAAACTTAAAAGGGATTGGACATTGGAAGAGAAGGAAAGGAAAAGGAAGGCAGCCCAACTCCATAATTAAGATTAGATTAGATTCCAAATTCCAAAGGGTTGTGTGTTTGTGTGGTGTATCTAGCTATCACGAGCATGAGTGATGCAACCACACCACCACAGCATCTGTTGTGTGGTTCATCATGTGAGTAAATGGCAGGTGTTTGGTTCTTGGGGTAGTCCAAATTTGTCATTGACATGCATTATCACCAATCAACAAACACTCTTTTATAATTTAGAGAAGTGTCATTGCCTCTATTACTATTGCAAGACATTTTCACAACTTGTTGCACTTTTTGCTGCCCATTCCCTAGGCAATCTATTCCATCTAAAACTATCATGGGTCCCTTTTGCGCCTCCCTTCTTTCCCTCTCAATTAACAGTTCCCATAATTAACTGAAAATTAATCATAAAATTAGAACAAAGAAATAATTGTTATTTCGATTTTAATTCCCAATTGATATGAAATGAAATTATTTTATATATTGCAGCCAGTGATGTATACTCGATTTGGTTAGGTTAGAGCCCTAGAAATAAAAAAAAAAAATCATATTTAAATTATATATATATATGAATAATATTTGATAAATATTTGGTTTGTTTGAATTTTTTTCATGTTCGTATAAAATTATTATTTTCAAGATTGTGAAATCTCGAATACAAATCAAACAAAATCATAACAATATATATAATAAATTGATAAAAATAGCAATACTTGTAAAAGTAATAATAAAAGGTAGAATTAATAAAGTTATTTTCAATTGGGACCTAGCTTATAATTTCCACATGTACATCAAAATCTAGCTGTTAAAACCCCAATCTTTTGTTTCTTGCAATCTTGCTTACATGTCATGCTTGTACTAGTTTTTAAAATTTTGGCCATGTGGGTTTTAATATGTAGATATTCTTTCTCCCTTTAATTTATAGCCGCGTTGCTCTCTTCAATTAATTGAAAAAGATATTTGAAAGTTGATATACCGCAGATCCGATTTTGCCCTTTCATAATTGATCAAGACTTCTCTAACTTATTATTAATGCTTTTATATATGATCTCATACACAGTATAAAGGGCGAAATTACCTGCAATGGTGAAGGGGATATTGACTTCCCAAAACCCACAAAAAAACTTTAAATATGGATATATATTTTTTCATATATGAACCCCTTAACAATAAAAATAATCCCACAATAAGTTGTTTTTTCTTTTTCTTTTTTTTTTTTTTCTTTTTTCTTCTCTTGTTTTGCCAAATGCCCATACATGAAGTTGTAGATTTAACTAAAATAAACAACTTTGCATTTGGTACGTGCACACATGAACTTATAAGTAAATAAATAAGTTTTAACATTTGCTTAAAATTAATTAGCTTGTGTTAGGGTCAACGTTCACTCATTTATAAATCTTTTATATATTTTATTATTAGTAGATGTGAAATACTTTTTTCAACATATTTCCTTTAAATGTAATTTAATTTGACCTATGTTTCAACATCAATAAAATGATTGACACTTATTCATAAATAAAATGACTGATATTTTTTTTAATTTCAGTTCAGACTGATATCATTATCAGTTCAATAACGAAGGGCTCAAATATGAGTCTCATGATCTAATCAATTTGGATATGAAATTCTAATATCATATTAAAATTCATAAGTTCGTATATACATAAACTGATAATACTCACTTATTTATAAATTTTTTATATATTTTGTTATTATTCGATGTATGATACTTTTTTCAACACACCCTGTACTACAATTTTTGTTTCACTTCTTCTAAATTACTTATCTTTTTTTTTTTTTTAACTATTGTATCATTCTTAAAATTTATTAAATGAATTATTGTCATCAAATTAATGATGCTGTATTTTTTTTTTAAAATTAATTGATTTGATATTATATATATATTTATATAAATATAAATCATTCAAATATACGTGAAATTATTATTTGATATATTAGAATTAAGTGCTTTCTAGTTCAATTCTCTAAAATTACAGTTTTAATTCCACCTGCATATGTTCTCATACATATGTATATTCAAAAATTATATTTAAAACCAACTTTAACTAATTTGGTTGTGAGGATCAATTTTCAACTGGATACCCCAAATATTCCATAAGTCTGTATCAATTGAAGGGTTCAAATTAACCCATTGCAATCCCAAAATAATCCCAGCCATTGACACAAATATATAGAGTATAGAATTTAGTTATAATTACAAATCTGCCCCTATCTTGTATACATAAAGGCTATTTATAAAGAGAGGACACCCTATCAAAATTCTAAAGTTTCTAAGCATGTGTTTGGGATTTGTACAGTACAGTACAAAGATATGATCTACAATATATAGTAGCAACTAGCAAGTTTCTGTGTACATATTTATTGTTAGCATAGCTCAACCCCACGTATAGTGTGTGTGTGTATATATATATTGTACCTCTCGTTATGTTTCTTTCACCACAAACTAGTCCTTTGCCATTCCATGATTGAATTGTCACTATAGTTTAGGAATAATAACTATGCCTTTGCCTCCTAGGTTGGTTGGTTGGCAACGTTTAAGTGGTTGTAGATTTTTTTAATTTAAGGTTTACCCTTTGCCCTAATTTATTATACACATCTAAGTAGGGAATGTTGAATTTGAAGCTTGAACTTTGTTCCAAAATTTAATCTAGGGTCTGAATTAAATTTTGGTCCAATCGGGGACTTAGAATTCTAATTTAGATCAATTTAGAGTTTGACCATCAATTAACATTAACAATATGAAAAAAAAAATATTAAAACTAAAATTATTTAATAAAAAAAAAACAAATGTGGGTTAATGATTCATAAAAAATAAAATAAAATAAAATTATCCAGAAGTAATTTTATTGTTTTTGTCATTTCCTTCATCTTTAGCACTATTTTTTTTTTTTACAAATTATAAATTAGTCTCTGAATTTTAATTTTAATAATAAAGTAGTTCATATATTTGATAAAATGTATTTCATGGTCCTTAGATTTTAATACAGTCCAAATAATTGGTATTTTTATTTAATTTTTAAGTATTTTTCGTTAAAAACAAATGAATTTAAATATTTTATAATATAATACCATATTAAAATCCAAAAATACCCTCAACATTTTAAATAAATAAAACAAAGTAGGAGAGGGGATGATGGGCTGATGGTATAGAGAAAGTAGAGGCCTGATGAAGAGAGTGAACAAATTAAAGGAAAAATTATATAAATATACGTTTTTTTTTTATTTTTATAATTTTATTTTTATTTTTATCATTTTTTATATATGTTTGGTATATTTAATATATATTTAATATATTTTTTATATATATTTGATATATATCGTATTTTTTTAAAAAAATATTTTAGGCATGTAATATTTTTTAAAAAATAATTTTACAATAGTAAAAATTAATTTTTATTTTTTATTTTTTCAGTAATTTTGTAAAAATCCCCAAATTAAACTCAAAGTTCGTTGCCAGCTCCACCTCCACCCTTTTCCTTTCTGGCAAGTTCCCTGTTTCTTGTTTATCACCATCTCCATTAATAATCATCAATCTTCAATCTTCTTCTTCTTTGATCCTCATGCTGTGTCTGGCTCTCTAATTTCAGTAGTATAGCAGGAGAATGAATTATAATCGAAGCTTTATTTAAAGCTCTAATCACATAATCATGTGGTTTTCCTTTTGGAGATCCAAAAATCATTTATCCTTGAATGAACTCGGCTTCTTTTATTTTTCACCCAATTTTCATTTTTCAATTTCTTTCAGAGAATGTGCAATTGGGCAAATTCTAAGCTCCTTGATTCGTTTCTTACTAGACTCATCGAGTTCTGAATGATTTGAATTTGGGCTTTTTCTTCTTTTTTTAATTTGTTTGATGTGAAAATTGTGGACGTGAAATTGATAAGATTTTGATATGTATTTGATAGTTTTTATGGGAAATATTTGTCATTTGGCTAATGAGTTGTAATTTGGGAAACAATAAGAAGTTTTCATGGAAATTTTAAGAGTAAAGTAGGAGTATTTTAATTTTTTTATAGATATTTAATGAAAAAATAAATAGAAAAATTAATTGTCAAAATACAAAAATTATAAAATACATTTCATTAAATATAAGAATCAGTTCGTCGTTAGAGTTAAAATTTATAAACTAATTTATAATTTATCTTCTTCTTTTTTAATTCATTTTACCTTAACTTATATTTTCTTTTCCTTTTAAAATCTTTTTTTTCGCGTCTTTGAGATAAATAATATCAATGGTCACTAAAACTTATTGATCTTTTTTACGTAATTGCTAACTGTTTTTTTATAAATTAATCACTAAATTTTAATAAATTTTTCAGTAGTAGATTACTCATCATAATTTATACTAAAGTACACATAGACAGACATATCAGCAAGGCCTAGTGACTCAGCATGACACTTAGCGCCATGTGTTAATTAGGGGTTCTTCATTTTTTTTTTTTGCATTTTTCATTTTTTTTTTTTTTTATTTTTAAGTTTTAACTTTAATATTTTTATTACTTAAAAGAATGATTTTTTAAATTTTATGTTTTTTTATAACAAAAATATGAGGTGGATTTCACTTCTTGATGATAAGACTCTAAATTGATCCAAATTATAAGTTTAAATTCCTCAATTGAATCAAAACTTAATTTAAGTCCTAAATTGAATTTTGGAGTAAAGTTTCAGCGGCAAATTAAACGTTCCCCACTTAAGCCCTTAAAGTGAATAGTTTTTTGATTTTTATATATTTTCAATTCTTATTAACTCTTTTCTTTTCCTTAGCAAAATATAAAAATGTGGTTTTTTATGCTTTCCAGTTTCCACAATAAAAAAATTAAAAAAAATTATTAGGTCGATGAAATTAAATTGACCCAGCAACATGTATTTGGATATATGGAGCATCCTTCCACCAAAATAAAATTTTCAAATTTTGAGTTGATATTTGTAGTATAAATTCAACCCACAACTCATCACTTGAATTTGTATAAAATTTAAAATAATTTAAAATGTATATTAACTCGATTTAAATGTAACTTATTTGATCAATCCGAAATAAAGCACTAAAATATATTTTTAAAAAATAAAAGCTATTTCTAAAAAAGGAATTAAAAAAATTTACATATAACATGACCTCAAAAAACTCATCATTTGAAAAAACTGTTAAAGTCAATCACCATTTCAACGAACTCATGAAAACCCTTTTTTTTTTTATCAAATGTGTGTATAAGCAAAGCGAAGCAAATGAGTCCACCAAATGAGCTAAGAATGTATGTAATAATAAGGACAATGAGGAGACAATAATTTCAGGCTCTATTATGTTATCTTTTTTGTATATGCCCTACATGCATGCGATCATCAGGTTCCCTACCTCTCTCTACCTAAAGTTAATTTATATATGTTTTCAATATCAGTACGTTTCCTCGGTTTCTGCCATATAAATTATCAAAACCTTTTTGTCTTCATTGCTCTTTAACTCTTCACTTTGCTTCATATTGTTGCTTCCAATTTAACCAATATAATTATAGTTCCTTTATTAACAACTCAATACAGGAAAGTATTTTCTTTAAAAAGATTTTAATAATTAGTGAAATCATCAAACTATTCTTCTAGTGGCGCTGGAGTTGTTATTCATATTATATATTCACTCACCACTAAACTATATCTTCATATACATGATATTAAAATTACATTTAAAATTAAAATAAATATTATAATATTAATTTAACATCATTTGATGCATGCTATTAAAGATAACAGTTAATAATAAATATATATATGATATAATATAACGATTCGATAATATTGCTAAATGTAAAAACATGTTAATTATATTATCAAATATTTATTATAATTTTTGTGCCCTTCCCATTTAGTGAGAAGTATTATTAGTAAGGGATGTTAATCATCCACTAAAAATTTTAATTACAGTTTAAAAGTATACATATTGATAATTAGAAAATTATTTGAGTGTTTAGATGTGTAATTAGGTGATTAGAGGTAGTCTTAGTCTCCCTAAATATTTTAAATATATATATATATATATATATATATATATATATTTTAATTGGTACACCAAAATTAATTACTGTTGACAACAAAAGCATTAACCAAATCATCACACGTATATTTTTTTTATGCAAATAGTTAGTTTGAATGATTGGCTCACTTTAAATTGTTATCTTATCTACATTTGAATTCCCAACCTCTTTTTTTTTTTAATATAATATTTGAAGTAATATTTCTAACATTTAATGAATGATAATTTAAAATTATAATTAAAATAATAAAAATTAAAAATTAATTATTATTATTTAATTTTCTAATCTTTATCCGATAGTTACATTATTTAGCCACCAATAACTTGTAGTCAATAATTTAACTACAAACCACTAAATAAAATAAATCTTAAGCATCTCCAATGCAATTTTTTATTTTAAAAAATATAATATTTAAAATAAAGAGTATTTTCTATATTTTTATAAAATAGAGAATCAATTTTTTTTTGGAACAACAATAGAGTTCTATATAATGACTCTTTAAATTTAATTTTTCAATAAATAATTATAATTTAATATTTTTCTCTCTCTTTAATTATTTTTTCCTCTATTTTTATTCACCAATTCCCAGCAAAACTTTTTCTTCATTTTTTCTGTCAGTATGTAAAGCACATGATTTTTCATTTAAGTTTAATCTCAAGTATTTTTGTCCATGATTTCTCTCTAATTTTTTTATTCCCTCTATTTTATTTGAAAGTTTTTTCTATTTTTTTATATAAAATCTGGCAGTACTTCATATATGCCTACACTAATATCTGTCTTATTTTTTTTTATTTTAAAATTCAGCTCCTATCCTTTTAAATTATGCAAAATACTCAATTAATCAATCTAATTCTTGATGATTGTGATTCAGATGATGAATTAGAGATAACAATGGCTTCTATAGGAGATTTGATCAATAAAAAAAGAAAAATAACCTTCCACCGTGGTTCAATTCAAGGTCATGCATATATATGGCATGATAGAGTTCATGGTCACCACAAACTTCTTCATGACTACTTTGGAGAAAATCCCGTATATTCTCCAAATTTATTTCGAAGAAGGTTTCAAATGAATGAATCAATTTTTCTTCGTATTCAATGTGCTGTAGAAGCTCATGATTCCTATTTTGTCCAAAAAAAAAATTGCTATTGGAATATAGTTTATCTTCTCTCCAAAAAATTACTGTTGCAATGAGGATGCTTGCATATGGAGTTGCTGCAAATTTTGTTGATGAATATGTAAGAATTGATGAAAGTATTGTAATTGAGAGCTTAAAAAGATTTGTTAAGGTTGTGATTTCAAATTTTTCAGATAAATATTTGAGGTAATCGAATAAAGAGGATATAGCTAGGTTGCTAAAAGAAAGTGAAAGTCGTGGATTTCCTAAAATATTGGGAAGTATTGATTGCATGCACTGTAAATGAAAAAACTGTCCAGTGACATGGAAAGGAATGTATGTTGGTCGTGTTCATGAACCAACTATAATTCTTGAGTCTATAGCTTCTTATGATTTTTGGATATGACATTCATTTTTTGGATTACCTGGATCACATAATGACATAAATGTTTTAGAACGATCTTTCTTATTTGCAGATCTTGTCGAAGGACGTGCTCCACCAGCTAATTACTCGATCAATGGCCATGAATATGTAATGGCTACTACCTTACTGATGGCATATACACCCCCCCCCCCCGGCCAACGTTTGTGAAGACGATTCCATATCCACAAAGTAACAAACATAAACAATTTGTTGCAGCTCAAGAATCAACAAGAAAAGATGTTGAACGAGCATTTGGAGTACTACAAGCATGATTTGTAATTGTGCATGGTCCAACACGTTCTTGGCACTGTGAAACTCTAAAAGATATCATGAAAACTTGTATTATATTGCACAATATGATTGTTGAAGATGAACGACATATTAAAAATTTAAATTTTAACTATGAATGATCTAATATCCATACAAATGTACCAGTTTCGCATGAGTACACAGCAGAGCTTATGGAATTTATTCAACGTTATCACCATATTAGGGATAGAGATATTCATTCTCGACTCCAGCAATACCTTATAGAACATATATGGGAAATGCATGGAACTCAAAATTTGTAGACAAACAATATTATATTGTAACTTTCCTATATGATCCATTTATATGTGTTTCTTTATTCAAATTTTACTATCTAAACTATGTAGTATCTAATTTTTTAAGCAATTTATGATTTTCAGTTTTACAAGTGAAGATAAATATCCTTATATGACTCAAAATGGAATAAAAAAGTTGATTCATTTGCCTTGCCTCCTAAAACAAAGAGAATGATTTTCAATATTAAGAACATATGCAGTCAAAAATAATTTAAATATAAAAATGATAAAAATAGTATTCAAACTTAATCACATATATGGAAAATATATAAGTTCTATAATTTGTAAA
Organism: Aleurites moluccanus; assembly: GCA_948193065.1. Taxonomy (NCBI): domain Eukaryota; kingdom Viridiplantae; phylum Streptophyta; class Magnoliopsida; order Malpighiales; family Euphorbiaceae; genus Aleurites; species Aleurites moluccanus. The sequence continues at coordinate 24,902 of CANXYC010200315.1, read as the reverse complement.
TAACCCGCATTCAATAAAAAATAAACTAAATTCTATTGTTATTGGATCTTTTTGCTATAATATCCCTTTGACGTTGAATGTAAAAATTTGCAAGCATTGTTGACATACCATTTGTATCTATCAACATGATCCTTTCATCCTCTTTCATTTGTTCCAACTCAAACTTTTCTTATTCATAAGCTAATCTTTCTTATTGTTGTGCATATGTTCTTTCAAATATTTCTATCATCTTTTCATTAAACTGTTTTTTTTTTCTTCTTTCATTTCTTATAACATGGTCACACATAAATTTGAAGACTCATTTTCAAGATCTTTATTTTTTTTTCTATCTTTTCCAGGTGGTCTCTCTAAATCCACAAAATTAGAATTAAGAATATTGTCATCACCAAGTTCCACATACTCTGAAGTTGGAGCAGATAAGAAATTCGGAGAAGAGCCTCTATGTTTACTTTTTATTGACTTTTTCTTTTAGCAGTCCTCTAACAATTTTGGTTAGAATCTTAATATATTCCAACAATGCTCAAATTAGAAAGAAGGTTTACTTTCATTCAATTTTTGGTACAATAATTTTGCATGAGCAATCTACAAAATGAAAAAATGAAAAATAACAATAAAAAAAATGAAATAATTGATATGTAATAAAATTATAATAGAACTATGAAACATCCAAACAACTAAACTTAACGCACACAATTAGTCATCAACATTACTATATTCAATAGATTGATTTATTGCCTTAGAATTTTACATTGATTTATATTTTATATTACATAATTTGTAAACAATCATCAAATCAATCATCAAATTCATTTGTCATTATATTTCAATAATACTATTAGACACTCAATTACACCACAAAATTAGTTATCAACATTATCATATTTAAGAAATTAATTTATTATCTTAAGAATCAACCTCTCTTATATTTATATTACAAAAATATTTATTTGGATTACATATTTGGTAATATCACTAACTGCAATCGTAATGGAAATTATAAATATCACCATATTGAATATATATATATATATATATATATATATATATATATATATATACCAAATAAATGAATAATTGATTTTTAAGGTAAGAAAATCATTTATATGTTTGATTTATTACCAAAGATATATATACATATTCTAAAAAAAAATTGATTTCTTACCTTAAAAATCATTATATTTATATTTATATTATATTATATAATCATTTATTTATATATACACGTTGATATAGATACAAAAGGAATAATTTAATTTTAAGGTAAGAAAATAATTTATATGCTTGATTTATGTCTATAGCTGACATTGTCTTGCTTATTAATCCCACTTTGATTCCTAACTTCAATATGTGCATAGCATCCACATAATTTGTTTGTGGCTAATTGAATTGTCGATCATCGATCCATTAAAGAAACTTGTGATTGCTCTGAAGCAAATTTTTTATATTTGTGAAAATATTCCCACAATCGAGTCCAATAAGCCTTATGTTTTTGTTCATTTCCTTGAATTGCATTCAAACTAATATTGAGCCATGCCGACACGATGAGAATATCTTCCTCCGTACTAAAATTGTCACCTCTTGATTTTTTAGAGTTTGATTACAGTAAAGAAAATATTTGGAATTCTTGAGCATTCATGAAAGAAAATATATTATTAGATACTGAAATTTGGGTAGAAAATTAGGGATTTTCATTGCAATCAAAATATAAATTTAGATTATTTTGAGAGCATGATTCGGAAAGAAAATGAAAGAACTTAGAATAAAAGAATAACGTATGTACCCTGCAATTATATTTTTAATATATATAAAAAAATAAAAATAAAAATAATCAGTAATTATTTTATTTTGAAAACTGTAGAATATTTAATATACATATTAAATATTTTATATAGAGAATTGATTTTGACTCTCCACATATGGAGAGTCAAACTCTATTTTATATTTTATTTTTTTAAATTAAAAAGTCTATTGAAGTTCATAAATTATTATTGACTCTTTAAAATAATGATATTTGTAAATTTAAAAAGTCTATTGGAGATGTTCTAAGTATAAGTTTAATCAAGTGATGAGTCAAATTAAAGAATTTTCTACTGCGGGATTAGTTAAATAAATTCTCGCAATTAAAAATAAATTTTTTATGAATTTAATGCTTTAAATCAAAACCATAATTAAATTAATTATAATTTAAAATTAAAAATAATTTAAGTAAATTAAGAATGGTATTATTGACATCTCAATTTTTTAAAAAAAAAATCAGTGAAAATTAATACAAATTTTTTATCTTATTTAATATTTTATTTTTTATTTATATATTTTTTTTATATCTTATATTATTTTTTTTAATGTTTTAATAATTAATATCTTTTCATTAATAAAATAACATACAAGAAAATATACGAAAATAAAACACCAAATATATATAAAAAAAGAAGAAGTCCGGATAGAGTGAAAAGACGGTGTAGAATTCCAACACATTTGATGCAAAAAGATAAGATCAATCCCATGCCATGTGACAATCGTCTAAACAACCTTCTCCGCACGTGCCTGCCGCTTACGTCATCCAACGGCAACATAAATAAAAAGAATAAAAAGTGATCTAGTCTTCTAACCTCACGTGTAAAACAACTTTTAACCGTAGTTAAACCCTCAAAGAACTGACATAAATTTAATTAATTACACCATATAATAAATAAATAAATTAATAATATAATATATCGATATATTAATTATAAAATATATTAATAATTTAAATATTTAATTATTATATTTATTTATAAATAATTATTATTTAATATATCTAATTATTATTATTTAATTTCTGATTTCATTTAGTAGACTGTTAATTTTTTTTTATAACCATAAAGTCAGAATTATATAAATTTTAAAAAATAAAAATAAATACATTAGTATTAATATATATTATAAAACAAATAATAAGATTTAATGTGAGAATAAATATATATTTAAAGTTCAATAAAATTTCGAATTTTTTGTGCTTTTTACCTTTATACAAACCAAAAATAATAATCATACAAATAAATTAACTATATCCTTAATTACTCCCTCCGTACATTCCTCGCATAATAAATACCCCTCAACTACTTCCACTTCATTTCCATTCTCTCTCTCTCTCTATATAACCATTAACCAATCTCTCTCTCCATGTAACCATTAACCAAACCAAAACAAACCCGAGAAACAAAATCACTCTCTCTCTTTTTCTCTCTCTAAAACAGAGCTTTGAGTAGGCTCATAAACCCTAAATAAGCCTGCTACATTCATAGCGCATCTCCTCTGTATATCTCTCTCTTTCTCCTTTATTGACTCCATTGCCATTTCTCTATCTTCTTCTTCTTCTTCGACTATCTGATTCGATAAAAACAATCTCCAACCCATTGTCTCTAATCCTACACACACAAACCATAAAGAATAATTTAATTAGATTCCATTTCTCTCTTTTTTTTTTTCGCTTTTTTGACCTTTCTCTTTATATATGTATTTTTATATTTTGTTCTTTAGAAAAAAAAAAAAAAAAGGCTAGCGTGGGAAGTACGACTGGATTCTAATTTCTAAAATGTTAGAGTGCGGCGGCAGCCACCGCGACTCCTCCGACGGTGATCTCAGTTTCAAAACTACTAATTCAACCGACAGTTCAATGAGTAGTGAAAGTTGTTGTAGTTACAGTCGTCCTTCTTTTGAGCTTCTTACTTCTAAATCCTCCCCTGAAAACCTCACTGTCAAACCTCACCGTTCCTCCGATTTCGCTTACTCTGCTATCCGCTCTGCCACTTTCCGTCGGAAAACCGCTCTCACTTTCCGTGACTTCCGACTTATTCGCCGAATCGGTTCTGGCGACATCGGTACGGTGTATCTCTGTAATCTAAATAGAGTCCATGATAAAAACGACGACGATGAGTGCGAGGACGACGAAGAAGATGATGATCGGTTGTGCTTCTATGCGATGAAAGTGGTGGATAAGGAGGCGTTAGCGGTAAAAAAGAAAGTGCATAGAGCGGAGATGGAGAGGAAGATTTTGAAAATGTTAGATCATCCATTTTTGCCTAATTTATATGCGGAGTTCGAGGCGTCACATTTCTCGTGCATTGTAATGGAGTACTGTTCCGGTGGTGATTTACACTCTTTGAGACACAAACAACCTCATAAACGCTTTTCTCTTAGCTCTGCAAGGTAAAATTAGATTTCTAATTTCTTTTTCTCTTTATTTTTAATTAATTTTTAGAATCTAAAAAAAGGAATTAAAAAAATAAAAAGCTGCAATATTTTTTTTTGAAGTTCTCAATTATTTCATAAAAAACAAAAAAAACCTTGTGGGTATTTTTGCTTATCCACTGCAAAGATCGACTTTTTGCATGGCGTTGATTTTGTTTTCTTGTGTTAACATATGGACTGATACGTTATTGTCTCTTTCTTATTATCTCTGTATATATATCAATGAAAGATTTTAATTAGTAATTACACTTAATTAGCATAATTAGTCTTTTTTTTTTAATCGCTTTCTGTTTTCCCTAATTTTCATCTACAACCAAGATTATATCTCTCTGACTTGGCCGCAAATTTCCATTATTTGAAATTTTCCTATTAATGGTATAATGGAATCATCTCATGATAGCTAGTTTAAAATTGAAATTTACTACATCAGGCATTGTTCTTTTTCCTTTGCATGCAAGAAATCAGAAAAGATTTCTGGAGATTCTATTTCTCTTTTTCTCTCATTTTCTATTCAGTGTTTGGCTTGCAGGAAAATAATTAAATCCTTCTTTTTTGGTTTTGGTCTCAGATTTTACGCAGCGGAGGTTCTTGTAGCTTTAGAATACCTTCACATGCTGGGAATAATCTACAGAGACTTAAAGCCGGAAAACGTTTTAGTCAGATCGGATGGTCACATCATGCTTTCAGATTTTGACTTATCATTGTGTTCGGATGCAATCCCAGCCGTTGAATCTCCATCTTTCTCTCCGGATTCTACTTCTCCATCTTCTATACAGTACACCAGATCACATTCTAACAGAACCTTGTCGTGCCTCCTCAACCGGTTATTCCGATGCAAGAAAATCCAAACCTTGAGCCTCAACCGGTTATTTGTAGCCGAACCGGTCGCCGCACGGTCTTGTTCATTTGTTGGGACTCATGAATATGTGGCCCCAGAAGTAGCCTCCGGTGGGTCCCATGGTAACGCGGTTGACTGGTGGGCCTTTGGTATTTTTATCTACGAACTCATTTATGGACGTACGCCGTTTGCAGCTCCATCAAATGAAGTTACACTGCGTAACATCGTGAAAAAGCCCTTGACTTTCCCTACTCATTCTGCGTCCTCATCGCTTGAAGTGCACGCGCGAGATTTGATATCTGGGTTGTTAAATAAAGATCCGAATAATAGACTTGGGTCGAAGCGTGGGTCCGCCGACGTCAAAACCCACCCATTTTTTAAAGGCCTAAATTTCGCACTTATAAGGTCAGTGATACCACCTGAGGTTCCTGGTTTACGAAGGCAAAGAACGGCAACGTTTTATCATGGGAAGTCAAAATCAACGGCTTTTGATTACTTTTAAGAGCTAGAGTTGCGGGATTTGTGCTTCGTGTTGAGCCTTTCCTGTCATATTTTGCCATTGGCGGGTGATAAATGTGTATATTGAAGGGTTTTTTTTGTTTTTTTTTTTCACTTATTTGTTCTATATATATTCTATAATTAAAACCCATGTTTAGTTGACCTAATTAACATGAAGAATACGCGTAATTAATTGCTCATAATTTTGATAGCTGGTAACAGACAAGAACCAGTAAGATAATTTCCGGTTCACGTTGCCATATTACGGCAGATAAAATTGAATTTACTTTATATGGAAAGTTTTGGAACTCACCCTATTAACTACAAATATAATATAATATTTATTTTTTCAATTTATAAATTAAATATTAGATTTAATTAAAATTAAGAATAAAAACGTTTTTAATAAAGAAGATTGTTGGCAAATCTATTAAACAAATTAAAATAGTTCATTTATTGGTTGATTCTGATTCAATCATAATCAGTGAATCAGTGGACACCCGACTCATTATTTAGGTACGTAGTATTTTTGTAACACTAAAAATAATATTTTTTTATTTTTTCTATATTTTTATAAAAATCCCTAAAAATAAGACAAATAAAAAAAAAAAAAACAGATTAAAAAGTGTACATTTCTTGGATGTGGTAGAAAAACGAAACTGTGACACGACTTCTAATTCGAATCTTTAAGTTAATAATTTTAAATTTCAACGAATTTTAATTCAGATTATTAATTCGTTTAAATTTATTTCTGAATTAATAGGAACAAAACTTTGACCCGTCTTCCAATTAAAGAACATAACCATTTAAAGCTGTATCAACTTTTCTGAGTATTTTCCTTTTCCATGTATCAAATTTCCCAGTCCTTGCTGGACAATATATCATTTTTGTTGTCTTCTCTGTAATTGGTTTTCTTCCCTTATCACAGCTGATTATTTGATATTTTCTTACTTTAATTACTGTATCCTTTGAACAGAACTTCTTTGCAACGCAAAATCCTTTCAATCTACTATGCTCTTTATATGCATTGAATAAATCAGTTTAAAAACATCTCACTTCTGGACGATCTTCTTCTGCATTAGTGTCACTTCCACCTCTGTCTTCATCTCCCATATTAATACTTTGTTTTTTTTTCTAGATTTTAATTTCGTTTTATGCAAAAGCCAGATGGGAGAGCTTAAATTAGCTGAAGGGAGGAGTTTAAAGAAATAAACGCAGAAGGGAGGGATTACTTTGGATGAAAAAATGTAATATTACTAAGAGATACCTATTGAAAATTATTAAAAATATAATTCCTTAAGTTTTTAATAATTACAAATATGTATATTTTATTGAGATGTTGAGCAAAATTCTTTCAATAATAATTAATTTAAATGTGAATGATATTTACAAATACTAATGTAGTTGGACATGTGCTCAAAGATAAAAAGTCAAATATGAATTAATTAATTAATCAATTTAGAAGAAGCTTATTAAAAGGTCAACCATGGATTTGTTTGATTCGCTTTATATAATAATAATAATTAAAAATTTATTTATCAAAATAATAAGGGAGGAAAGACTGATATTCTCAACCTCCTTTCAAAGCTAAACACACCCAAAATTTCATATGGGGTTTAACATATATATATATATATATATATATTAGACAATCGTTATATCTCGTGAATAAATTTTAATAATTTTATAATTATTATTCATAAAAATTATATAATATAAAAATTTATAAATATTAATTCAAGATAAATTTATATTAAAATAATATTATTTATATTTTATGAAGTGAATATGTAATTGACAAGTTCATAAGATAACTAAACCTTGAATATTTATTTTAATAAAAAATTATATATTTTTTAGGGATTGACTCCCCAATAGTATTTTTTTTTCATTTCAATTATTAAAAATATTTTTAAATTAATTTATGGATTGGACAAAAAGTGACATATTTTATCTATACATTTAAATATTATATAAATTAAATATAATTTTATAATATTGAAAATAAATTCACTTAATATTCGTGAATTAAATTCTAAATCTCAATTTACGAAATTTTATTGGAAGAATAAGTTTCAAATCTTAATTTTTTTAAATTACAAATTATATAGATAATATATTTAAAAAATTTATTCAAATCCGACCTATCAATATGGCTAATGCAAAATAAGTACACTTATTTAAAAATAAATTGGTTATTTGGTGCTGAATAAAAATTTAAATAAGTTCAACAAAAAAAATATTAAGAACATAAAAAAAATCTCAATGAATAAAACAAAAGAAAAAGAATAACAACATGAAAAAAACTCAATGAATAAAAAAAATGAACAACATAAAAAAAAAACTTAATAAATAAAAAAAAAGAACAATATAAAAAAAATCAATGAAATACTGATTTTTTTTTTTTTTGTTAAATGAAACTTTTACAACTTATAAAAAAAAGTCGGCTGAAATCTTGAGAAAAAGTAAAAAAATTTTACATTATTTATTTATTTATAAACTACATAAATAATCAATAAAAATATATAAAAGTCTATTAATTATAAAAGTCAATAACTTTTTAAAAACCTATTTACTTTTATAAATTTTATAAAAATTATAATTAAATACACTCTGATTTCTATAGACTTTTTAAAGTATTTAAAAATTTTAATTGAACATATCTTTTATTTTGTAAAGCTTTTAAATATTATTATTGAATATTCCTCACTTTTTAAATCTATCAAAATCTTTAATTCTCCTTATTCAATATAAATTTTAGCGTTCTTATGCTTTATTTTATTACTTAACTTAACTATCAAACCCTTATTAATTTTAAAAAGTTAATTCATCTTTATTCTCCTTAAAAACATATTGATTGTCTTTTATTATCTCTCTAAAAAAAAAAAAAAAATCTCCCTCTAAACAAAAAAAAATTCAGCCATTGTTATTTCAATTTTAATAAAAAAAAAAAATATGCACATTTTAATATTTCAAACACACTTTCATTATATATAGAATGCAATAGGTGTTAAATTATTTAACAATATAATATTTCATTATATAAAAATACTTAAGGGATAGATATTTTAATTTTGAAGAATTTCAGAAAATATGAGTGTTATTATTAATAATAAAAAATATTAAATATTATTGAAAAATATGAATTTGATCTAAAAAAATAATTTTTTTATTTTTTATTTATTTTGGTTTTCTAATATTTGATACAAAATTTGAAAATTGTGTAGTTTTCATATAGATGCTTCAAAAGTAATTTTTATTTTGAGTTACTATTAATTTAATATTTTAAAAAATATTATAAATATAATGAAAATTTAATTATTTTCTATCATTTTAAATAATTAACTGTATGGGTTTGATTCGAAAGTGTTGAGATTATTGATGGATAGCAATGGGAAAATATTAATATATTGAATTAAAAAATTAATTCTTATTAGTGATTAAAAATGAGAAAGTTAATAATTATTTTGAAGTTACAATAAATATTTTTTAGTAAACCTAAAAAATATATGTCAGATAACAATGTATACGAAATAATTAAATAAAATATATGAAAAGTCCGTTATTGATGGAAATAGAAATTTATAAAATTTTTTATTTTTAGCCTTGAAGTTTTTATATTAAAATTTTTATTTGGCAATTTATAAAAGATAAGAATGGTATTTTAAGAAAAAATAAAAATAGATTTAATTTTTTAAAAATAAAAAGGGCATTATTAGGTTATTATTTTAATATTTGAGTTTATATATTTAACTACGTTATTTAAAAAATATTATACTGCGATGTTTGCTTGTGTTCGCTATAGTTAAAAAAAAAAAAAAATCTAATGAATTTTTTACAGTTAATATTATATAAATAATTTTTGAATTAAACCTATTAATAATTTAATATGATGTCCAAAATTAATAAAAATAAAATATTCATTATAAATAGATAATTATCAAAGACAAAGCAACAACATTAGAAGAGAGTTTAATCTAATTCTCCCCGAATTCCCGTAGCCTTTTGACCACAATGTTATTTTTTTATATATATAATAATTCTTCTAGTATCACAGTGGGACCCGCTAGCAAAGACAAATCATGTGATAGGATATCAACGGCTTAGATTCTAATTTAGGTTTTCTATTTATCAACTTTTTTTAATTATTATTATTTTATAATTTGTTGGTTTAAATCATTGGATAATAATAAAATAGTTGAAAACCAAAGCCAAAGCCAAAAGGCTTTTTTATTTTATATAATTTATGCATTAGCCCAGTTTCTTACCTCACGCGCTATATGTATGGTTTACTAATATCAACATAGTAAAAAGTTGATTGGATTCTCATTTAGACAAAGTAATTTTTCATTTTATTATACATCATAATGCTAATTTAGTAATTGAACAGTTGTTTTATATTATTTTTTTCATATTAAATTTTAATATTTGATTGTCAATTTGGTATTTATATTTAATATTTATATTAAATTAATATTTCCAAGAGGATTTTTTTTTTTCCAATATCAATTACAGTGGAAATTACTAAATAAACCTTAGTATGTCGATTTAGTCATGAATCATATACGAATTCAATAAATTGAAGTTTTACAAATGTTTGATTTACCCCACTTATAACTTTCTTCATGAATGGAGATTATCAACTCACTAAGAAATTGAAGAAAGGGTAAAGATCCCAATTGCGGAGAGCGGCGCGTGTTATAAACGCGCATGTGGGGGAGAGAATATAAGAGGAGGAGAGAGTATTGACAACACTTGGGCATGTCCATGTGACCACCTGCCAACCGGGCAGTCGTACCAGCTCTCTCGAAGGCACTGTCCCCTTTCATGTCCGAACCCAACCCCACACGCCCCCCTCATATAGCTGTCCCACTACTTATGCAATCACATTCTTCCACGTGTCAATTTAGCGTCTGCCCACGTGGCCTTTGGCCTTTTTCTGATCCTTCTCCCACCATCCACTGCAGTTGCTACAGATGAGGAAAATAAATAAAAGCTTAGAGTGATCGGGGGTAGTGGCATTAATGCATTATGCATGACTTAGAATTAAGATAAGTTATTCTTATATATATATATTTAATCAATTAAAAATTTATTATATTTTATTAATTTTATAATTAATTTAATATAAATTAAATAAATTTAAAAATATAATCAATTGAATGTAAATTAATTGAAGTAAATAAAAAAATATGAATATAATAATTTAGATTTAAATTAATCTTTAAAGTCATATTATAATAAAATATCATAATTTATTCATGTACAATATTGATAAATTATTAATTTAAATTATGAAATAAATTATATAATTATGTAAAAAATTTAAAAAAAATATTATTTTATTAACTTATCGAAATTATTACTTTATCTAATTCGCTTGAAACAGGTTAGCAAAAAATTATTATATATTATAAGTTAAATTTTTAAATGTTATATTTTAGCATTATTTAATATTTTAAAATCAAATATGTCAATAAATTTAAATAATTTATTAATTAAATATATCTCACATCTTAATTAAAGTCAAAATTTATACTACAAACATTCATTTTATTGAATTTTAATGAAATAAGTAATATTCATTTTGTTTGTAACTGAAATGAAAATAGATAATGAAATAAGCATTTAGAATATATATACATATCATGTAATTATAAATATAATATTTATAATAATACGTATTTGTTTTTCTTAAGAAAACTATTTAATAATATCCTATAATTTCTATTAAACTTGAATTTATTTTTATTTTTCAAATTTCGATGAAATAAGATAAATATATTAAAATTTATTTTATTATAAGTTCATAATTAAAATTTAAAAAAACTTAGGATAGGACAGTTTATATTATTATCAAATATAATAAATGAGATAAAATAAATTTATTAAATTATAACAATAATAATATAAATAGTAAAAATAGCAATGTTAGAAAATTTAATTATTCCAATTAGGGCAAAAAGTGGCTAATCCTTGTGGGGACAAATCCAATTTCCATCTCTGGTTTTTAGAACAATAATTTCATTAAAACTTGAAAACAATGATAATGGTGATGATGGGGAAGAAGAAAAGACAAGCAATGATATGAGAATAAGTAGGAGAGTAGGCAATAGGAAATGGGTTTAATTTCAATGTTATTAATTATTATTATTTTGATCATATGAGTTGTTAGATTAGGATGAATATTTTTTATTTATTATTTCCCCAATTGGCAAAGAGTAGATGAAACTAATTATAGTATAATATATTCATGGGTAAGAGAGATTTTGGGTATGACTTTCATTAGGTTAGGAAAGGCATTGATCAGTGGAATATGGGGCCAACTAATTAAATAGTTTTGGCTTTGTTTTTAATCCCCAGATTAATGCCATAAATTATGTCGAGAGAAGAAAAAATATATTGATAGTGGTGAATTATATCTTTGCAATGACATTATGGTTATAATTTTTTTTTTTTAAATATTAAAAAAAATTAATTTTAATTTTATCGTTAAAAAAAATATTTATTTATCGTTAAATTATAAATATAAATTAACACCCCAACGTCGACATTGTTACCTAACATACAACTAAATTTTGTGGCAATTGAGGAACCGCTTTTGGTCACGTTGTTTACATATTTTTTCTGAATTATTTATATGTATGAGAAAAACGCAAATAATTAAAATGTAAAATATTGAAGTTTAAACTAAACTTGTTTGAAATTTTATGTCCTATTATCTTTTATCAGTTATATTGATGCGTTGGATAATTTAAAAAATATTAAATTTTTTTAAAATATTTAATTTATAATTTTTTTTATAAATTAAAGTCTGTCAACAATACAGATGAATTTACTTTATAATTATAAGTTAAATTTATTTTGTAGTTTTATAATATTACGTAGCATCGGTCCAGTTTTATTAGTTTTAATGATTATAATTAAAATAAATTAAATCATTATTATAATCAAATTATCGATTTAATTACTTTTGATTTATTAATTACAAATTAATTTTTTTTTATAAATTATTATTATTTTATTATAAATTTAAAAAAATTGATAAAATATTAATAATAAAAAATTTAAAAAATAATTTAATACATAACATAAAATTTATCTATTTCATTAATTAACATCTCCAAAATTTATATTTTTTCTCAAGAATTATACTATTTTTAATTAATTTTTATAAATAATTTTTTTAAAAATTTTAAATTAACATTAGGTTAAAAAATATAATTATATATAAAATCAAATCAAATATATTTAATTATAATAATAAAAAAATAATATATATTATTTTGATTCGATTCGATTTGAAAAAAAATCAAATTATAAATTTAATCAAAATTTTATTTTATTATATTTTTAAATTTAAAATCAAATTAAATAATTCAAAAATTAATAATTTTAATATTAATTTAATTTAATTAATTAAATTTGATCGAATTGTTTCTCATCCCCTGCAAAGCTAATTATAAGTTGTAATTACTTTCCCATCTAATACTAAAAAATTAAAACTCTTTTAGCAAGCAGCAATAACAAAAAATTAGAAATAAAAGTATCGAGCGCCAATAATGTGGGTGAAATGGCACCAATTGTCAACGCAGAAAGGACGACGTGGCATCCTATTAGTGGTAGACATGTCAGAGCTTACAAGCTATTATGAGTCAAGTCATTGGACTGTATTGTCAGTTTAGCATCGCCCAAAGATGTCATTCAGTATTTCCATGCCAGTTACAAAAAAAAACTAAAAATACGATCCTATTTGTTATAGGCTAGTCCTCTCCTGACAAAACGTCGTCGCATGACCCTCAATTTATTTACCAAAATAAAATAGTAAATAAATTCAGGATGAAAACAGAGAGAATGTTTTTGAATAAATTAAAAAATAAATACTTAAATACAAAAATTGTAGATATTTATAAATAATTAAAAGTACTTTGTTAAAGACATATTTAATATAAATAAATTTTATATATATTTATATTTAATATAAATAATTTTTCTTTTTTTTTCATTTCATCCAAATTCTCCCAATCATCTTTTTCATTTTTCAATTATTTCTTTTTATTATTTTTTCTATTACAATCAAATACAATTTCTTATTTAAACTTAGAATTTATCATTATAGAAATTGCATTGTTTTTGGAAAATTAAATTTTTCATACCAAATTATTTCCTTGAAGAGAAGGTCAAAGAAGAGGAATTTTCTTCTATATTCTCAGATATACCAATTGGGCATATGCAAATTCTCGAAACACTATTGAATTTCAATAAGGGAAAATAAATTAAGAAAGAATACTGAATTTCAAAGTCTTAACCAAATAAATTATACAAGTAATAATTTTGAGAAATTATTGTTAAACCGATGGTGGAATAATCATAATTGAGCCATGAAATTTAAATTTCAAAATTTATTGTCAAGTCGTGGATATGTTAATTGAAAGACATGGAGAAAGGGTTCGATACGAAGTCGACCTTCAAAGTTTTGCAGCTGCTTCCTTTGAGGAGGAGAGGGCAGAAATGCTCTGATTAGAGGTTGATTGGAGGTGATGGTAACAGCAGTAATAGTGGAGTTTCGAGAGGAAAAATAATAAATATGTGGAAAAAAATATTAATTTTGAGGAATTGAATTTTATATGCTTTATATGTGATTTTTTTCTTCTTTCAACTATAGCATTGAGCAATATGCAATTGATTTGGGTTTTTTATTTGAAAGGCTTTCTATTGATTGTTCGTAATAATATAAATTAATTGATTTTGAATTTAATTAGTAGTTTAATTGATTTATATTGAATAATATTAAATTTGGTGGTGATAATAATAGTGAAGATGATAATTTAGGTTGGTTAAAAATAATAACATTTAAATAAAAATTAGATTTAAAATAAAAAGGTATTATAAATTTTTATATAAATTTAACGAATTTTTTAATACAAAAATTTTAAATTTTAATGAAATTAAAATATATAAATTTTTTAATATAATTTTAAAAATAATTTTTTTTAATATAATTAATCAAAATTTAAATATCTCAAAATAATTAATCTAAAAATAAAATTATATAATTTTAAAATCATTTATTTATAGTTAAATATTAATATATATTTTTAATTTTTTTGGGAGACATTGAAAAGAAGGTAGTCACGTGAGCACAGAATGCACCGTAACTTGTGCCTAGGGGATTAGCCTTACGTGGCCTACATCCGTTAGATATTGACAGGAATAATTCTATTAATTTATATATATATATATAATAATTACTAATTAGTAATTACTCTATAGGTAGATACGTAGGCCTGCTGGGAATTACTTACGGCCAATGCATGTGGGGTCCTCAAATTAAATTAAAGTCCAATTAAATAATTCTACAATTTTATATGTTTTCAATTCATAACGTGGTCCAATTCTTTTTTTTTTTTAAATGTTATAGTAGCTTGTTGTGGAATTGAGGTGTTAATGTGTCCAAAATATATTAATTTTTATTGTATAAATTTTTTTAAAGTTTAAAATAATTTTATAATTTTTTTTTAAAATTATAATATTATAATATTTTTTATAACGAATCTAATGATATATTTTTTGTATAAAATAAAAATCAAATAAATTTAAAAAATATAATATAAATTTATTAAATTTATACTGTTAAAATATAAGGATTTAGATTTAATATATTTTTAAATTTATTTAATTATTATTTTATATAAAAAATATATCATTGGATTCGTTATAAAAAAATATTATAATATTATAATTTTTAAAAAATTTTATAAAATTTATTGACTCTAAAAACTTTATATAATAAAAATTGATATGTTTTTGGGACTCCATCCCCTCAACTCCTAGTTGTGCGCTCGAACGTTGGCCGGGTGTTTTGTGAAATTAGTAAATTACTCTTGGATAAGTACTTAAGTAGTCATGTGTTTTGTACAATTTGAATTTTTTTATATAATTATTATAATTGAAATATTAATATTTATCATGTAACTTTTATAGTTTGATTTACATTAACCAAATAATAATTGATATTAACCGATTGGTTTGAACACTTTTTTCTTTTAAATAGAAATCGTGATTCGTGTTATGTGTTGAAACTATTAATGATTAGAAGAGTTTATTTTTTATGGACTTACATAGCCTGAGTATTAATTAGTCGAGATGTCATAGGTTTTTGAATGTCAAATAATTTCTATAAAAAATAATAATAATTGATATAGTAAATTTAAAATAAGCATTCAAGATTTTAAATAGAATTTTATAATTTTTAATTAAATTTTTTGATATCTTACTATATCGGAAATTGAAATTTGAAGGAAGTTTTACAATTAAGCATGATATTGTAAATACTTATTATCAAAGATTTATATGATAAAAATCTAATGTATTTCTATTGTGATAATTTATCTTTTTCACTTCATTTTTTGTTGGATCCACATTTTTTATTTGCCAATTGATTTATTCGATTTTGTCGCACAGAAACTTGTAATTGTTCTCTATTTTTTTGGATTTAGCCAACACTAATTTTATTATAGTGCGTATACCAATATTTGGAAATATACTTTGATCATCTTTATTTTTACATGGAATTGTAGTTTTTATAAGAATGCATGCCTCACATTTAAATAACATATTCATTTTTTTAGTTTTTTATTTATTTTAGATGTTGTCAATTCCACATATGAGATGTGAACAATAATTTCCTTTATCTTTTAATTTTTTCATAACATTGTTCTCTTATTTTGTCAATTTGATGTTGTGTTTATATAAATGCTTCAAATTCAACTCTAATAAGACTGCATCATGTTTCCAACATAAGCAAATGTCTTACACTTTTTTTTTTTTTTTTAAATGCAGATAAATATCCTGTGATTTCATAATTTTAATATTCAGAGACTGTAAAATTTTTTTGTAACAATTCGAAGGCTGTAGTATTTATATCTTTTGACATGATAGCCATGTGCTTTTACATTAACGCCCACATTTCTTGCTAAAAAAAAGGGTACCCTTTTTATACCCATTAATGTCTTTTCAAGCTCCTCTTTTCTGAGTTGCCTAAACCTAGTATCATATAAATTTACTTACTATTCATAAGCAAGTTTGCTAACAAAAGCATAAATATTTATGCATTCTATTTATAAATTCTAACACACATTACACATATACAGACATACATAGAGTATATGAGCTCACCTTTGGAATATAGATATCTATTATATCACTGTATTTCTCAAAATGACTGCAAAATTAAGTTCAGAGAGAGTCAAAAACCCCTAAAATGTTTTGACAGAAAAATCTAATGACTCCAAAGAAAGAGGCATTGATAATAATATTAATAACAAATTAACAATCATATCATGATATAACAGCTACTGGAATTTTTTTTTCTGTTATTTGCTTACCAGCATAAACCAGCAT
Source organism: Aleurites moluccanus (assembly GCA_948193065.1). Lineage (NCBI taxonomy): Eukaryota > Viridiplantae > Streptophyta > Magnoliopsida > Malpighiales > Euphorbiaceae > Aleurites > Aleurites moluccanus. The sequence continues at coordinate 7,933 of CANXYC010200315.1, read as the reverse complement.
AAAACGACATAAAGACACTTAAATCACAATGCACTGTATATGACAAAACAACATAAAGAGTTGGGCAATATCATACAACAGAAAAATTTGAAAAATCGTCCCAAATTAAAAATACTGTCCATCTGAACTTTATTTTAATTTTTTGCATTTTATTTTAAAATTTAGTTGTAAATTCCAAAATTAGAACCTAAACAAATTCCATTCCACCAACCAGCTTACCACTTGAGATTCACCATAAGGTTGTAAACAATGCATATTAACTAAGAACATAAAAATATTATACTGATCTCATTGTTAGTAATGGAGCATAATACATACTGCAAATTGCATCTGCGAATTGTGGAATCTTCTCCACCACCCAGTATAAACTTTGTCTACAATCAAAGCATCATTGCATTCCTTACTTTAAATTTCGCTTATTCATTCAAGTAGATAAGCACATATCACATACTTTTCTTGCATTTTGCAATCTACACAAGGCATTAGGCATAACAATTAAGCAACAAATTATAAAACTGATTAGACCAGCAAACATGTCATTAAACACAATGAAAACCAAAAAAATAATTATAACAATAATAAGGCCAAAGCAAGTTAATTCCTTTACCTCTTCCTGTGCAGCTTTTCTCACGTTAGCCTTGGCTTGCAAATTGGCATGTATCAGAGTTGAGATACATATATAAAATGAATTTTCATAGTTAATCAAAATATAAAAGTTCATTTGCTAATAAATTTTTAATGAAAATTCTGCCGCAAAAGAAATGAATTTATTCCAAACACTTTATTAATAACCTCAATTGTGATGTTCAAAGAAAAAAAATACTTCAGTTGTTATATTTAAAAATTATATATATAAAAAAAAACTCAATTATTTTACTCAATAAGGTCAAGCGACTAAAGTCCAACAAAAGCAGAAAAGTGCATAAACTTGAAGCTAAACATGGTCTACAGCTCCCTACATGAGATATCTAAAAACTGATAGCACCAACACAAACTATTCTGGCCGTCTTTCTCAAATTTTCAGCATGTAAAATAAAGTAAGAGATTAATGCAATATCAACTAAAAATCACATTAAGCTTTCATGTATTTTACCACCTCCAAAAACACAAATTACTGTATGTTGTTTCTTCATCAGGCCCTTAGCCGTACATTCTGTAGCTCTCTCATAACAACATCAGCATCTCCAGCAAAGTTAAAGTATCCCAAAAAATAATTGTATAAATTGTAAATTGAAGAAAGCATGAAACCCACAATCAAGAACTAAAATCAGAAGTTGAACACAAATCATTAAATCAAAAACCCACTGGAAATCAACATGCAACAAAAATTGAAAAATCAGAGTTAAGACTAAGGAATTAATTATAATTTGAAGATCAAATGCGAAAATTCAGAAGTTAAAATATAAATAATTAAATAAAAAACCCATTGGAAATCTTACCTTTGTTTCGATGATGTAGCATTTCTCTGGTGTGTTGCTGCAATCAATAAGAAATCCCAAACTTGGCACAGAAAAAGCATAAACCTTAACTTTAGAGAGGTAGATAGAGAAAGATGTATAGAAAATTCCAATTGATGAAAGGAAGCCCTTCAAGTCCATGTCTTTAATTAAGAGAGAGGCTTAAAAACACATAAGCTGTTTAAGGTTTAAAATGAAAATAAAAATCAAAAAGATTTAAAAAAATAAAAATCAACAAGGTTTAAAAAAATAAAAATAAATAGGAAATAATTAATAAAAATAATTTTAATTTAAAAAAAAAATTGCTAATGTGACTTTACCAGAAAATAATTTTAAAATTATTCTTAAAATCTCATGCATTATAGGTGGTGAATTTTCGCCTTAAACTCAACCTTTCTTTCTCTCCTCCTCTCTTCTATAATTAAGTCTTCCTTTGCATTGGAAATATAAGGCAAAGGGCAGTGCAAGGTTCATATTTCAAAAGAAGAACAACAAATAGTAAACTAGGGCTGTAGAAAGAACAATAACAAAGATTTCAACCAAATACAATAATATTGTGATAGTTTTCATAGTTACTATCAATTAAGATACCATAGCGCAAATCAAGAATCGCAAGAAAGAACCTCTATATAGGAATCAGTCCCCTTAGAGACCCAAATATCAATTTGGCTTTAGTACAACGGGTTGAAGAGGACAGGAAAATCAAAACCTTTGAATTAAAAAAAAAAAAAAAAAAAAAAAAATCACAAATTGCCAATGAGAAGACTGGAATTCTGTAAGCAAAATCAAAGCCTTAGAACTCCAAAAAAGAAATTATAAATTACAAAACGAAAAGGCTGGAATTCTATAAGAAAACCCCAGCATAAACCCAACTCATAAAATTAACTCAAGGAATTTAGAAATTGCAAATCAGAAAGTAATGTAAGCTTGGCGACTAATCAAGCAAAGATAACCACTTAAATCACTTAATGACCTCATTACCAATATATGATTTGAGTATAAACCCAAATAGCAAAAATTATAATTAATTAAAATACTCATAAAGCAGAAATATAAATTAAAAACTAAAAAAATAAAAGGAGAAAAATGATCACCTATTCATGACGAATATAAAAAGCAAAATTGTGCAACTTATAATAGCTGCACATTTCGCTCACCAGTAATTTAAGGCAGTGTGTAGCAAAGAGAACTAAGCCAAAACCAAATTTATCAATCTATAATCAAAAGAAGAAGAAGAAAAGAAAAGATTAGGATTTGTTACCAGTAATTTGCAGTAAAATTGCAAGATAGAATTAAAAAAAAAAAGAATTTCAGCCCCAAGCCAATGTACATTTGATGAGACAACACTAATAAATGTGAATAATCATTAAAACAGAAGGCTTGCATCATAGTCTTAATTACAGATACGACTAAAGCAACAATTCTACTTGGTCAGCTGTCAATTCTAATGGTCTAAAAATTTACATAAAAACACATGAATACATAAATTTGAATAGCTCCTCATGTTCTCCAATTCCAAAATTTAATTACAGAATATAATTTTGCGTGTCACAAACCAAAATAGCATATATCATTTGTTCATATTTTTTACATGCGGACTATTCTTCAATTTCAACTAATTGCAGCCTCTGGCATATACCAAGTAATCTTATATTCTTATTATGTTACTTGCATCGTATACACAAAATGGCATGAACACGAAAGTTCCAATGTATTGGATTTGCACATTTGTTCACCATAATTGCAAGGCAAATGGCAAGATAGAATTCCTAATACACCAGAGTTGTAGTTACAAGGAACTCACAGATATATAGCTATAAGTCCATATTTTCCAAAAGCAGCTTCTTCAATATCTGGGTAGGTCGTGATGCCTTTGCTTTCAAAGCAATGTCTCATAAGGTTAGCTGTGTAAAAATGCACAAATGCAAAAACAACTAGTACACTTAAACTTGCCCAAACTGCTTCCTTCACCGTAGAAGGTGTAGAAAGAAGCCCAATTCCGATGTTTCAAATTAATGCTAGTTCACAAAATTAACCAAATGAATGCTATATAAATTTCATAGTAATTACACAGTAAATTCAAATAACAAAAGTGTGCTAATCATATAATTAAATAAAAGAAGCTCTAATACAACGGTGAACTTTAATTTTGTTTACCTTTTCTACTTTTCCTTTGTAATTTCTTATAGAAATAAGAAAAGTAAAATAAGATCAATATTTCAGATTTACATTATTCAACAATGAATGAAACCAATTTCAGACCTTCTACATAAGTGAAATCAAAAGGAACTCAAAGATCTAGGGAAATACTATCATGGCTTACAACAGTTTGTGTGAAGTTGCAGCTATGAGCAATGGGTAATTCGGCCCTGGCAAAGGAACCTTTTGAGAATGAAAATTCAGCTGGTAGGATCCTATCCAAGTCTTCCTTCTGATAATTATTTTCTTGATCAGACAGTAAAGACTTTTCATCCTGTTCTAAAATACTTTTATTATGGTTTTCAAGACTCGTATATTGCTAGCTTTGTAATCATGGAAGAAACAGAAAATTTGGTGACATTGAGATTGAGAGAGAATCAGTTGTTTCTCTCCCACAAAAAGGCCTAATAGGAAGAAAGTTAACGCTGAATTTTCTTATTTTTTAATTTGGGACTGAAGTCAGTTGTTATGTTCAATAATGATATATATAAAAAAAATCTCAATTGTTTTACTTAATAAGGTCAAGCAACTAAAGCCCTACAAAAGCAAAAAAGTGCAGAAATTTTAAACCAAAAATAATATGCAGCTCCATACATGAGACATCTAAAAAGAGATAGCACCAGCACCAGCTATTCTGGCCATCTTTCTCAAAATTTCAGCATGTAAAAGAAAGTAAAAGATTAATTCAAGATCAATTAACAATCACATTAATTTTCATGTACTTTACAACCTCCAAAAACACACATTACTGTATGTCGTTTCTTCATCAGGCCCTTAGCCGTACATTTTGCAGCTACCTCACAACAGCATCAGCACCTCCAGCAAAGTTAAAGTATCCGAAAAAATAATTTTATAAATTACAAATTGAAGAAAATATGAAACCCACAATCAAGAACTAAAATCAGAAGTTTAAACACAAATCATGAAATAAAAAACCCACCGGAAATCAGCATACAACAGCCATTGAAAAATCAGAGTTGAGACTGAGGAATTCATTATAGATTGAAGAAAACATGAAACACACAATCAACAACTAAAATCAGAAGTTAAAACACAAATCATTAAACCAAAACCCACTGAAAATCTTACCTCCGTTTCCCGTGGCGGATCCAGGAAAACAAAATGGGGCAAAGTAAGTGGTTTAGGCCATCTCCAACGCCACTGCAAAGTGGCATTTTACACCATTTTGCAGTGGACGGCTGCTCCAACCGGACTGGCTGTTCCAACCGGATGTCATTTTAACGCAAAATAATGTTAGGTGTTTTACTAATCATCAACTGTATTTTTTTTTTATTTAATTTTTATATATAAAAATTTTATAATTAAAATAAAAATTTTACAATCTATAATTTTTTTAATTTTATTATTTAGTTTTTAATTTATATAAATAATTAATTTTAAAAATTTTAATTTATAAAAAATTTTCATTATATTTAAATTATAATTTTCAATATATATATATAAATATTTAAATTTAACACAAACAATAAAATTAATATAATCTAAACTTGAAAAAAAAAATCATATTTTAAGAAAATTAGTTAATTTAGACATATAATATAAAAATTTGAAATAATACAAATTAATTTATATCACTTATTATATTATATATTTAATTTAATTATAGATTTCGATTGCTTATCATTAGATTTCAAATTAATTGAATTTAGTCTCGTTTAATTTGATTAGATTTTGAATTAATAATTAGATTTTTTTTAATAAATATATAAAATATATTTATTTATGCATAATTAATAAAATATTATAAAATATTAATAAATTATAATAAATTGTATAAAATAAATAAAAAAATATAAAAAGAATATTTTTTATGTAAAAAATAGTGTTAAAAATAAAATTATGATTAAAAATAAAATAATATAAAATTATTATTTGATATAATATAAATTATAACATAATATAAAATTAACTACATATTAGTAATGTGGGTTGGAGATGATTTTAGAGTAAGATTATGTTTGTTATAACGTTCAATTAAAACAAAATAAAGAGGAAAGACGAACAAAGAGAGAAGAAACAAAGTTATAACACAAGAGAATCAGGAATGAAGTCAAGATTAAAAATCGGAGGAGCCAATAAAAAGAGCGGAGTGTCTGAAAATAATAAAAAGACTAAATAATTATAATATTACGTGTCTCATACATTTATAAAATTTTTTTTATAAAAAAAATCAAATAATTTAAGAAAAAGAAATGTTGATAATTAACTAACATTATATTATTAATAAATTGATAAAAGAATAAATATATTATACAAATTAAATATTTATTACAGTAATAAATTATCATTTCACTAATAATTAGCCAATCTTATTTAATAAATTTATTTATTTAATTATAAGCAAGAAATATTTTTAATTTTATATTTTTTTAAGAATAAAAGTAATAAATAATAATATGGTACATTGATAATTTTTAATTGAAAATTGGAGTTTTAAAGTTATCGTTAAAATATAATTTCATATTAAAAAAAGTATTTTTGAAATTTTTTTATTTCTGACATGAAAATATTATTTTTTAGATTTTTTTATTATTTTTAAAAATTTTCTTTAAATTTTAAGATACATGGGCTTTCTTTTTTAAGAAAATAAAAGAAATGAAATACATTACTAATATATTTTTCCTTAACAGTGTAATGAACTAATAAAGTCATAATTTTAAAGTAATAAAAAGTCCAAATAATTAAGTATTTTTTAATTATCAAGTAATTAATATATATATATAGTATTTTAAAAAAAAAAAAACTGAGGATGGCGCCGGTCTCTACCTACCTTCGCCATTAAAGAAAATGCTTAATATTTTTTTAAATAAAATCCAAATAAAAAATTATTAGCAACCAATGTTTTATAACCATAATGGACGTTATTTCATCGCAACAGTTTTGACAAAAATTTCAGCAATTTCCTTTTCAATATAAATGATTATATTATCAATTAAAAAATCATGATCCATTTTCTTTTGAAAAATTATTTTAAAAATTTGTATCTCAAAAAATACTCATTCAGATAAAAATTTAAAAATAATTAAAATTTAACGAATTAATTTAATAATCAAATAAAACATATCTGACTTTCCGCTTTATACAAATGCTTGGCATAACTTTGAAAGAGTGAACAAATTTTGTAATTTTGGATTAAGCACGTCAACCTTCTGCAGTTGAAATTTCAAACTGATTCTGTTGCTCAGTTTGAAATTTGAAATAGTAGTGCACATTGATACTTGGAGCTAAGCTATTATTACCTGTGGGTACGTGCAAACAGGTTTAGTTTAGCTTCAAGTATCAATGCATAGTAATGTTCCAAAAACGAAAATTCTAAGGGGCTTGGGTCCCTTTGGGCCCCAATTCGGCCCCACTTGTGTGTGTTTCAATGATGCGCATGGTGTTTCTCAGCTGCGTTGCTGCAATCAAGGAAGAAATCCCAAACTCGCCAAAGAAAAAGCATAAAGATATAATTATAGGAAATTCCAATCCCTTTTAAGCCTGTGCCTTTAATTAAGAGGGGCTTAAAAAACAACTAAGCTGTTAAGGTTTTGATTAGTAAAAATAATTTTAATTTAAAAATAATTGCTAATATGATTTGATCAGAAACTAATTTTACAATTATTTTTAAACTATAATTTATTGTAAGTGATGAATTTTCGTCTTAACAATTTTTTAACTCTGAATTCATATATATATATATATATATATATATATATATATATATATATATATATATATATATATAGACAACACAAATAATTTATCACTTATAGATAAGGATGGCAATGGGGCGGGGCGGGGGAGGGGAAATCATCCCCATCTCCACCCCCGTCTTAACGGGGAATCTCTATCTTCGTCCTCGTTTCACATACGGAGATAATTTAGTCCCAATTTCCGTGGGGATCCTTATTCTCCGTGGGGATCCACATTACACGTTTAAATTTTGTATTATTAAATTTGTTTATATTTATAAAATTTATAAATAATAGCTAAAAATATAAAAAAAATTTATTTATAAAATATTAATAAATTCAAATATACAAAATATCAATCAAATATAATTAAAATATAAATATTTTAATATATCAAAAATATTCAGTAATATTTTTTAATAAAACATTAAAAATTCAGCATATATTAAATTATGAGTATTTGAACAAATTTAATCTAATAAGTGCTTTTAATAAATTTCAACAATCTCATGAGAATTATTTATTGAACAAATTATTCCATATATATATATATATATATATATATATATATATATATATATA
>CANXYC010200253.1:0-10177 GCA_948193065.1 Aleurites moluccanus | reverse complement strand
ATTTGATATGTGATATGATTTGATATAGCCAAATTATTATGAGTAACCATGTTCCTTCAAGTAAAGCTTGTGATTCTTTCATACCTATATATGTATAAATATTTGTTCATGACCATGATTTGATATTCAGATTCTTGAATTTTAATGTTCATATCTTACTGAGTTGAAGGTTCACTTCTCTTCTATTGATTTCAGGTGATAGCATAGCTCGTGAGGGAGCTAATAGAGAGGATCGGGCTTCTTGACTTGTTTATCCCAAGAAGCTTCCATTGTAATTCTTTTGACATATGATTATGTATATTTATTAAATGGTATTACAACACAATATGTATTTGAGTATACTCTAGAGCTCCGTAGTCAGTCTTTTGAGGATACTAATATTTTGATGTATGATTTTACCTTTTGAGGTGCTCTTATTCCTTGGTAATGTGAGATATATTTTATGATCATTAAGGAACAGGAGAAAGATATGAAATGATAATAGAAAAGATATGATTGAGGTTTAGTTGAATGTATAGAAAGGATCATTGTATGATATATATATGATGCTGTAATTGATAACTGTGTATGAGATTTATGATATGTGAGTTCTATAGGTTTATGGTGGCCTTAAGCCTACCCTTGCCCTAGGACCGTCGCACCACTGGAGTTGGGGTGTGACAAAGGTGGTATCATAGCACTAGGTTTACAATCCTTAACATAGAAAATAGATAGAGATGCATGAGCACTAGTAGAAGTGTTGATTAAGTTAACTACGGAGCATAGGATCATATCTCGTCCAATTGTGTCTTCCTTTGATATATATATATATCTGCGTTAAGTGTGCGTAGTGAGTCTGATATGTTTGTTATTCTTATCAGTATCTAGATGCCTCCGCATCATGGTAGAGGACGGGGTCAAGGCCATCCTAGGCGGGATTTACCTTCTGAAGAAGGTTCAGTAGGTGGGGATAGAGGAGATGAGGTTCCTCCTATGCCACCGGTAGATGTGGCTCATATGGCACAACAATTAGATTTGCTGCAGAGGAACTATGAGGTATTAGCTGAGTTTATTACTCAGCAGAGGCAGCAGCAGGCTCCTCTAGTACAGGTAGTTCCAAATATTCTAGTTCCTCCACCCCCGCCCACTGTGGTACCTCAAGTTGAGGAGGTTTCATTTGAGAAATTTTTGAAACTCAAGCCTTCAGAGTACAGAGGTGAGGTAGATCCTACCGATTTTCTAGAAGAGATAGAAGAGAAAATCCATATTTTGAGGATTTCTGAAAAGCCATAGAATTTGCGGGTTATTTAATGAAGGCTGAAGCGAAAGATTGGTTCAAGAGAAGCATTTCTTGTATGCTTCGAGATAATGAAGAGTTGTCATGGGAGAGATTCAGAGAATTGGTCCTTGATGAGTTTCTTCCAGAGAGTGTAAGAGATGCTAAATCTATGAAGTTTGAAATGTTGGTTCAGACTCCGGGTATGACTGTATCTGAGTATGCAAAGAAATTCGACGAGCTAAGTAAGTTTGCTCCAGCCCTTGTGCCTTCAAAAGCGGCAAGGATTCAGCGGTTCCGTAGGGGATTGGTGGCTCCATTGTTTAAAGTTTTGGCTGCTCTTGAATTTGATTCTTATTCCAAGTTGGTGGATAAAGCAAGAGTAATTGAGAACAGAGAAATGGAAGCCAGGTCAGAGAGGGAAGAGAAGAAGAAGGCTCCATTTCCAGAGCTTGATCAGTTGTATAACATAAAGAAACTCAAAAAAGCCTCATGTTACAAGCACCGGTACTTATGGATGCATATGTTATGGCTGTGATGAAGAATCTAACATAAAGTGTTCACATTGGCAAACCAGGCCATCTCAAGGAGAATTGTTACCGTATTGTTAGATTTCCACTTGGTTTCAAGATCAAATCCAATGGAAACAATCATTCCAATAACAAAACTTCATAGGCAGCAGCTGCAAGTTCCTCTTCTAATACATCTATTTTAGATGCATGCACTTTTAATCTCTACAAAGATTAGGTTCAGAGGTTAATGGAAATCCTCAATGATCAATTTGAGTCCTCGAATTCTAATAACAATCCTCAGCACTTGACAAATCTTTCAAGTATAAACCATTCAATTTTCTCTACTTTGAACGAATCTAATTTTCACAAAATGCTGAAATTAAATGAAACTAAACCCTCACAAACACCTTGGATTGTAGACACTGGAGCTACTGATCATATTGTGTCTTCAATCCATTTCTTATAAACATATAACTCAATCCATAATACATATGTATAACTTCCTAATGGAATGAGGGTTACTGTTACACATATAGGCACAATCAAGATAAATGAATGCATTACTCTCTCCAATGTTCTTCTAGTACCATCATTCACATTCAACCTTTTTTCAGTTAGTAAGTTGACTTCCAAAGGTCAAATTTGTCTCGTTCATTTAAAAACATAATGTTTTCTCTAGGTCTTATCCTCATGGAGGATGATTAGACTAGCTAAACTGATAGATGGCTTGTTCTATCTCCAACAAGACTTCATTCCTACTTCTAAATCTTATGATTTCTCAAGTCATTTAGATTCTAATTCTAAAGTTGCAATAAACATTATTTCTTGTCAATTTGAGTGTAATAATTCCTTTTTTATTTGGCACCATAGATTAGGTCACTTACCTGCAGAAAAACTCAAACAAATAATACCAAATGTCAATATTGACTCTAACTTTGTATGTTTCACTTGTACTAAAACCAAACAGAGAAGACTTATGTTCCCTATACATAATGAAAAGTAAAAAAAGAACCTTTTGATTTGCTCTATATTGATGTTTGGGGGCCACATTCTCAACCTGATATTCATGGTAACTATTATTTATTGAGCATTGTGAATGATTGCACAAAGTTTGTGTGGGTGTTTTTGATGAAACAGAAACATGATATGTTATACTTACTACCACAATTTTATCAATACATATATAACCAATTTCAAACCTCAATTAAAGTCATGAGAACTGACAATGGCATGGAGTTCCACCTTCCCACTTTTTATGCTTCAAAAGGTATCTTACATCAAAATACTTATGCATACATTCTACAATAAAATGGAGTTGTAGAGCGCAAGCATCAACACATGCTCAATATTGCAAGATCATTACTGCTTTATACCTCTCTCCTACTTAAATTTTAGGGTGATGTAGTTTTGACAGTTGTTCACCTCATTAATAGAACACATTCATCTATTCTTGCTAACCTCACACCTTATGAAAAGTTATACAATAAACCACCCACATATGACTATTTAAAATCCTTTGGCAGTTTATGTTTTGTTGTATCACTTAAAAACAATAGAAAGAAATTTGATGCATGATCCAAACAATCCATATTCATTGGTTACCCTACTACCACTAAAGGCTACAAACTTTTTGATTTAGAATCAAATATTGTCTTTATCTCAAGCGATGTTAAGTTCTATGAACATTTGTTCCCTTTTTATAGTTCTTTTCCCAATTCCACTTCTTTTTCATCATAAGCTGACTCTAAGTCCTCAGTCAATCATGTGTTATTGTAATACCTGGAATTTTTTTTTTATATATGCATGCATATTGTTGAGATGATTGTGAATAAGTTAATGTTTTGAGAATTTCAGAATCTGTATTCAGGAAGGATTTGGTGAGCCAGTTTTCATTATCTTAAAGGAATAATTTGCAAAAGTGTAAAACATAAGAGTTGTAGATTTATGTCTTATCTTTAAAGTTTATAGAGTTATTTTGTAGAATTTTATGTGTGTGAGAAGATATGCTTTCTCCACCAGAATTTGTTTAGTTCTCTATTTCTACAGAAAGTTTGAGAGTGTTTATTTATTCTGAAAATGTTAAGGGCTGAGTGAGTCAAAAGTGTAAACGTTGAAATATGTTCCTTTATGTGTTATATAGATGACTGTAACATTTCAATGAGATTGGATAATTGTAGCTCAAGAGAGATCTAAATTTATCAAATCTGTTCGAATAGTATTTGGAGAGTAAAGTCTGAGTGAAATTTAGAAATTCACCATAGGTTTTCTTTTGACCTAAATTTTAGACATGTTGGATCCCTGAGTGTCCATATTAAGTGACAAAAAGAATGGAGGAGTTTGGATGTCTGTAGCTCATTTGCGAGCTGGTTTAGCGCGAGTTAACGAGGAAGGTTTTCCAGCTCGGCATAAATAGTTAGTGCGAGCTGGCACCTCGACTTCGAGAAGGACAGAGGCTGATCAAGCTGGAGAAGTGGGATTTGTCGAAGTGAGATTCGGCAAAGTGAGATTTGACGAAGCGAGATTGGCAAAGTGGGATTTGCCGAAGTGAGATTTGGCGAAGCGAGATTGGTGAAGTGGGATTTGCCGAAGTGAGATTTGGCGAAGCGAGATTGGCAAAGCGGGATTTGGCGAAGTGAGATTTGGCGAAGCGAGATTGGCGAAGTGGGATTTGCCGAAGTGAGATTTGCCGAAGTGGGATTTGGCGAATTGAGATTTGGCGAAGCGAGATTGGTGAAGTGAGAGTTGGAGAAGTGGAATTAGCGAAGTGGGTATTAGTGAGGCAGTAGCCTATTTAAAAGAGAAGCAGTAACTATTTTCTCACGATACCTTTCTTCTTTTCTTTCTCTCTTCTTCAATTCTTCTCCTATATCTCTCCAGTCAGTTCCATTTGTCTTTTAATGAATTAATACTCAGAATTAATGCATTAAATCATTAAATTATAGTATTCAAAGGCTTTGATCATTATTTCAAGCTCAGATCTTTTAAGAACCCATTTTTGAGGAAAATAAGGTGATTTTATCCAAACCTCATTTTCTTTTTAGAATAAGATTTCTAGTAGTTAGAATAGTTATTTAAGAGGTATATAGAATTTATTATGAGCATTTAAGGCTATTAATTTTGACTAATACGGAAGATACTAGAATTTATGAATTCTGATGAATAGTGACGTGAATAATAATTATGTTTAAATTTCAGATTTTCTTTAACAGATGAATTAAATTGATGTTAGGAAACAATAATAGAGACTATAAGACGGTTTAAATTATAAGGAACCATATTATGTACTATTAATTGAGGAAACCCTAATTTTGAGTATTTGGGAAAATTGCCATAGGAAAAGAGAACTCAAGGAACTAGAAAAGATTACTGAATGTACAAGTAACTGAGGGAAAATTCAAGGATAAATTGCTTTGAGGTAAGTATGAATATTACATATGTATATTGTTTCTTTGAAATGGATTGCTCAATCCTTCCTAATGGTCACATATATGATCCTCATGTTATAAAACATTGTATTATTAACCTATTAAATGAAATTTCCATGATGATCTCAAACAGATGATAATTTGTTTCATGTAATCACCTTATATGTTGTAAATGGCTTGGTCATTCTTCCTTGGACCAAGCTCATATGAAACCTATTTGTTAAATTGAATGATTTCATGTTTATATTTTAATGGTCTTGTGACCAATATGATTCTTGTGAAATTCAAGCTATATGACCCATGATATTTATATGTATAAAACGCTCTTCCCAATGAGAGTAAATTCATTGGTCCATTGTGCACTTTGAGAACCTAGCTGATAGGGTTTTTATCAACGTTCCACATAGAGGGGACCATGAGCTCTAGGCATATGCCTGACCAAGCATATGTTTTGTGATAAGGTAGCAAGGACTACTGATGTGCTCTGTTGTGATAAGATAGCATGGCTATTGATGCACTCTGCAGTTCTATCATATGATTTGACAGTGCTATTCGATTGTGAGCACTTATGTTCTTGTAAGCATAACCTTATGATATTTTCTTATCCATGTTTCTTTGGCTTGATCTTTACTTGCATGTTCATATCTTACTGAGTTGAAGGCTCACTCCTCTTCTGTGGATTTCAGGTGATAGTGTAGCTCGAGAGGGAGCTAATATAGAAGACAGAGCTTCTTGATTCATTCCTCCAAGAAGACTTTATGTAATTATTTCGATATATATTCATTAAATGGTATTATGGTATTGTATGTTTGAGGAGTATACTCTAGAGCTCCGTAATTAGGTGTTGAGGATGATATTATTTTGATGTCTGAATTGTTACAATATGGGCTGCCCTTGTTCCTTGTTGATGTGGGATGTATCTTTTGATCGGTAAGGAATAAGAGGAAATCACATGATGATAAATATAAATGTATGAATGATGAATGGTGATTGCAAGAATCATAGAAATGAGTATTTGTAATGATAATTATGTATGATGTGGATATATATATATTGTGTATGAGATCTAGGATATGAGTGTTCTACGGGTTTATGATAGCCTTAAGCCTACCCCTGCCTTAGGACTGTCGCACCACTGGAGTTGGGCTGTGACAAAGGTGGTATCAGAGTTATAGGTTTATAATCCTTAAGATAGAAGATAGATAGATGTGCATGAGCCCTAGTATAAGTATTGATTAAGATAACTATGGAGCATAGGATTCATGTCACGTCAATGTTATGTACTCTTTGGTATAGATCTACATTAATCTTGTGTTTTGAGTCTAAGTTTGCTTTGTTTCTCTTATCAGTATCGAGATGACTCCATGGCGTGGTAGAGGACGAGGTCGAGGTCGAGGTCGTCCTAGGCGAGATTTACCTTCTGAAGAAGGTTCTGTGGGTGGAAATGGAGGAGATGAGGTTCCTCTTGTGCCACCAGTAGATGTGGCTAATATGGCTCAACAATTAGAACAGCTATAAAAGAACTATATAATGATAGCTGAGTTCATTACTCAACCAAGACAACAGTAGATACTTCCCGTACAGGCTCTAGAAATTCCTGCTCCTCCAACAGTTCCACCACCCACTGTACGTCAAGAGGAAGAGGTATCATTCAAGAGATTTCTTAAGCTTAAGCCTTCAGAGTATAGAGGGGAGGTGGATCTTACAGATTTCCTAGAAGAAATCGAAGAGAAAGTACAGAATCTACGGATTCTCGATAAAAGAGCTATAGAATTTGTGGGGTATTTGATGAAAGCTGAGGCCAAGGATTGGTTCAAGAGAAGTATTTCTAGTATGCTTCGGGGAAATGAAGATCTTTCTTGGGAGAGATTTAAGGAATTGGTGCTGAATGAATTTCTTCCAGAGAGTGTGAGATAAGCCAAATCTATAGAGTTTGAAAGATTAGTTTCAAAGTACTCTAGGAAGTTCAGTAAGTTAAGCAAATTTGCTCTAACTTTGGTGCCTACTGAAGCGGCACGGATTTAGAGATTTTGCAGAGGATTAATGGCTCCACTATTTAAACTCCTAGCTGCTTTTGAGTTTGACTCTTACTCTAAGCTGGTGGTTAAGGCTAGGGTAATTGAGAATAGAGAGATGGAAACTAGATCAGAAAGAGTTGAGAAGAAGAAAATTAAAATAGGCAGTTCTTCTAAACAAGAAAGTGGGATGAAAAGTATAGGAGTGACTCATTAGTCAACTTCTAGGAGTGGGTATAGAGGACCTTCAGAGAGACCACAGCAGAGTCGGACTACCCCTGGACCCACTTCTCAGATGAGCCATGGTTCAGCTAGCTTTGCACCATTCAAGACTCCTAGACCCTTGTATTCTACATGTGGTAAATTTCATAATGGCCCTTGTCATCATGCGACATGAGCATGCTTTAGGTGTGGACAGCAAGGTCACTTACTCAAGAATTGTCCACAACCATCCTTTAGAGGTAGACCCTAGGCTTCTCAGACCACAGTTCAGATGAATAGGAAGAGAAGTGTTAGTCAGCAGCCAGATGCAGGCCGAGGCATTTTGGGCAGGACTTTAGAGGCTGGCAGAGGGTCAAGTCAGCATGGAACTAGGCTTCGGGGTCAATTCCCATGGGTAGAGGCAGAGGCAGAGTTTTTGATCTAGCACAACATGAGGCCCAAACATCTAACATAGTTGTTATAGGTATTCTTCAGATTCAAGCTTTGAATGCTAGAGTGTTGTTTGATTTAGGAGCTACGCATTCTTTTGTGTCATCGTGTTTTGCTAAGAAATTGCATATGCCCAGTGAGTTGCTTGAAACTATGTTGATTGTTTCTACTCTTTTAGAGAAAGAGATTGAAGTTCAAAACTTTTATCCATCATGTGTGGTTAGCATAGGTGACAAGAACTTAAATATAGATTTGATTGAATTGTCTGTGTTAGAATTTGATGTGATTTTGGGCATGAACTGGTTGTCCAAGCACTATGCTATTATAGATTGCAATGGGAAGAAATTAGTCTTCAAGCCAAACTTCGGGTGAGGAGTTTAAGTTTCAAGGGGAGAGGAGCGAAGTACTATACAATGTGATATCTACCATTGAGGCAAGAAGGTTGTTAAAAAATGGCTGCCAATGGTATTTGGCTTATGTCCGAAATACTCGTAAGGAAGTGAAAGACTTAGAGTAGATTCAAATAGTTAATGAGTTTCTGGATGTATTTCCTGAAGAATTACCAGGGTTGCCACCAGATAGAGAGATAGAGTTCAGTATCGAGTTGCTACCTAGCACGAGTCTGATTTCTATTCCTCTCTACCGTATGGCACCGATTGAGTTGAAAGAATTTAAAGTCCAGTTGCAGGAAATGCTTGATAAGGGATTCATTAGACCTAGTAGTTCGCCGTGGAGAGCACCTGTACTCTTTGTGAAGAAGAAAGATGGTTCTATGAGATTGTGTATTGACTATTGGCAGCTTAACAAGGTTACCATCAAGAACAAGTATCCTTTACTAAGGATAGATCATCTGTTTGATCAGTTGCAAGGTGCTAGTCATTTCTCTAAGATAGACTTGAGGTCGAGTTATCATCAGTTGAGAATTCGGAATGAGGATATATCGAAGATGACTTTTCGGACCAGATATGGATACTATGAGTTCTTAGTGTTACCATTTGGATTGACTAATGCACCAGCCACATTCATGGGCTTGATGAATAGGGTGTTTAGACCATTTTTGGACAAGTTTATCATTGTATTCATCGATGACATCCTTATATATTCTAGGAGCAAGGAAGAGTATGAAGAACATCTTCGGATTGTATTGCAAACCTTGAGGAAGCATGAGTTGTTTGTCAAGTTCTCCAAGTGTGAGTTTTGGCTTGATAGTGTTTGTTTCCTTGGGCATATGGTGAGTAAGGAAGGACTTAAAGTAGACCCGAAGAAAGTGGATGCAATCCTTAATTGGCCCAGACCCACAAATGTTTCTGAAGTTAAAAGTTTCTTGGGTTTGGCAGGGTATTATAGGAGGTTTGTGCAAGATTTTTCTAAGATTGTAGCACCTTTGACCAAGCTTACTTAGAAGTAAGTGAAATTCCAATGGACGGATGCTTGCGAAGAGAGTTTTCACAAGTTGAAGACTTTTCTCACCACGACACCTGTCTTAGCTTTGCTGTCTAGTGAAGGAGGGTATGCGGTGTATTATGATGCATCAAGAGTAGGGCTTGGTTGTGTGCTTATACAGCATGGTAAGTGTTGGGATTTAGGCCGTTAGGCGGAATGGAAAAATAAAAAAAATCCCAAACCAAAATCTCTATGTTGATTAAAATTGAAGATTAATTAAAAGATTAAGATCTTTACCTTTGTGTTTGGAAACCTTGTCTTCACTTGATCACCAAGAAAGCGTTGTAGCAAACCACTATCTTTCCCACAAGATGAGGAAAGCCCGACTAGTAAACCATGCGAAGATCAAACAACAAGCTTTTAGAAAAGAGGTGCCAAAAATCCTTAGTTGCAAGCCTTAGGATTTTCGGTTTGGATGGAGAATGAATGGTGGCCGAATTCTTTCTTGATTTTTCTCTCAATATTTTTGGCCAAGGAATTTGATTTTTGACTTAGGGTTGATTTAACTATGATCTCATAATATTTATATGACCCTTAATTAATTAGGTTTTAGTCTAATGGCTTAGATTAAAACAATAAGCCTAATGACAATAATGCCATTAATCTCCTTTGACTTTGGACTTATTGATCCTAATATTAACACAATCCAATGGTCCTAATTTAATTAAATACATCATATGTAAATAATTAAATTAGATAATTAATTTAATCATATTAAATTATTACAAAAAACTACATAATTAAATATATAAATTAAATCTCATTTAATCATAATTTAATTTCCTCTTTCACTTATTGTTTGAAACACTTCTATGCGTGTGACCTAATAGGTTCCCTAATTAAATGGCAACTTAAGTCCTTAATTATTTCCTTAAA
>CANXYC010200230.1:0-15123 GCA_948193065.1 Aleurites moluccanus | reverse complement strand
TCTTTAAGATTCAGATTCATAAATCCTTTTACATAGGTTGAATCTGTTCTAATTACGAACCTTTTAGGAGCCAGGAAGATGTAAAATGCTTTTATACCATTTTTAACTGCTAAGACTTCCTTTTCATGAATTGGATAATTAATTTCGGATCCTTTAAAGGTTTCATACCAATACTTACAGATTTTTTCTGGTTTCCTATCTTTGATTTTTAATACTGCTCCCCAAGATTTTTCTGAAGCATCTGCCTCTAGGACTAACTCATCTATATCTGATGGTAAATTAAGACAAGACAAATTTTTCATTTTATTTTTTACCTGGATGACAGCCTGAGTGTCCTCATTATCCTAAAACCAAAGAACTTTATCAGAAGTTTTCTTTGATATTCTTCCTAGGTCTTTGGATAAGTTTTTCACGAATTTTCTAGTATAGTTAGCAAGTCCACAAAATCTTTGTACTTGCTTCCTATCTTCTAATTCGTCAGAAAAGTTAATAATTTTTTCAGAAATGTGGCTTCGTAGCCTAATTTTTCTCTTTTCAGTTTCCATTCCTAAAAACTTTATATTTTCCTTAAACCATTCTATCTTTCTTTCAGATAGAATCATACCTTCATGTTTGAAGATATCGGTCACTTGTTCAAGATGACTCATGTGTTCTTTTTCATTATTACTAAAAACTAACACATCATCTATATAGACCACACAAAATTTTTTCAATGCTTTAAATGCATTGTCCATTTTGCGTTGAAATACGCCTGGAGCATTTTTTTAGGCCGAATGGCATTACCAACTATTCATACATCTCTTGAGGTGCATTGAAGGCTGTTAGGGCTACAAATTCTTCTTCCATCTTTACCTGCCAATAACCACTTTTTAGATCAAATTTAGAAAAGATAAAAGGTTGTTTAAGACTTATCCTATCTATTACATCACCTGCTGTAGGGATTTTGTAACTATCATCCTTAGTTGCTTTGTTTACCTGACAATAGTCTATAACCATTTGTGCTTTTCCTCGCACCTGCTCTGCATGGTTTATTACCATAAAGGCTGGACTAGAATGTGGACTATTACTATCCCTAATAAAACTTTTTTCGAGTAGTTCAGGAATCTGTTTGTCAAATTCCTCTATCATCTCATTGGTATATGTTATGTTTCTAGTTCTGATGATAGTGCTGGGATCTTTCAGTTCTAATTTATCAGTAATGCCATTTAGCACCCATAACTTTAGCGGATCATCACTAAAATTGTCAGCTAATTTTATAAGAAACTTATCCCACTTAGTTTTTCCTTTATGCTGAGGATGTGAAATAGGCTTTTCTATCACACCTTGTGCTTTAAAACACAACTTTTCGTACCAAAAGGTATCCTTTGATTTCTAATCAAATAAACAATCTAGCCAAGTTTCACCACCTGGGCTCGCACTCTGAATGCTTGCTCACATGGTATAGATCCACACAACTCTGATAGTTTAACTGGATAAAATCCAAATTTTAATTTATTTTTAGGATGTGACAAAGATGTGATTTTTACACCTCCAATTGAGATGTAATTATCGTCCTGCACAAAAAGTCTATTTTCTTTTTGCCCTTTTAAGAAAACATTTCCTAAAATGATATCTGCGTCAAGTTCAGGGAATGCCAGGACCTTATCAATAGTAAACTTTTGTCCACTTATGATAATAGGAACTTGTTTTGCAAACTGAGTTACCAAATTCACTTCTCCTCCTGCCATACGTAGTATTATAGGCTGGGACAATGGTTTCCACCATTGATCAGGGAGTGCATTGGGTCTAGCACTAATGATTGTTACACCTGTGTCAACTAACGCATCCAAAGAGTAATCATAATAACCAGAAAATTTAAATGTTAGAGAAATATATGTACTCAAACATGATTCTTCTGTACTGAATATCTTTAATGATGCCATGGTATCAGGACTTACCATCGTCCAAACATTCTCGAAAGGAATTGACCGTTGTTAAGAAATTTTCTATATTTCTTTTATAACCTCAGGGATTAATGTTAGATGCTTAATCATTCTTGCATTTTCCCTAATTTCTTCATCTTCATATACAGGTAGGCTTATAGTTCTATATCCTACAATGGTTCTACTATTTGAAGATGATTGTGCTTCTTCCTGGACTAGTGTCTTAGGAACTTCCTCTCTAATTACTGAAGAAGTAGAATTACTTCTAGATAGTCGAGGAACATGGTATGATCTTCTAGGAGGATCAGAAATCCTAAGATTTCTCATAGGTTCTTCTAGGTTTAAAATGATATTTCTACCTTTTTGTGTGATTTGAGAGGAACCTATTGATCGTGATGTTTCTGCTGGTTCTTGGAGAACCCAACTCCTAGGCCAAGATAACTCTAAAAGATTAATTTCTTTTCTATGGAACTGCCTATAGTTATCTGAACCTTCATCGAATAACTCTGTGATTCTAGAGATATTCGTCACTCCAGGATTGGTTGTATTAATCAGCCTAAAAATTATCCTAGTGTGATATGCTAAATATTTAGCCTGGGAATTCATTCTGCTCATATTCATAGATTTAATCCTAAGTGACAAAGAATTACCCAAACACTTATCATTTACTAACATCATATAGTTAGGATAAGTCTGGAACCATACTGGACTATGTTTAAGGTTGGTTTGAACTGCTGATATTAGCTAGTCTTGGAACAAATTCCATCTTTTGTCTAGCACAGCTGCTATCACAGGACTATCTGCTGGCAAATTGAACAGCAGTATAAGTCCTATTTGGACCAGACCAATATGGATATATTGATATGTTCCCTTTGATTTAGCTACTAATTCTCTTATTTTGGGTAAATTTATCAAAGGGATGTCCAATGTTTCTAGTTCTGTACTAGAAACCTGAGCCGTGGATTCTGATTGGGAGATTTCTACTATTGACCTAAAATTGAATTTAGATTTGTTGTAAATAGTATTGATATTTACGTTTGGGAGTTTCCATTTTAGGCAACTCTTGGACGGATCATCATACTGGAAAGATTCTTCCTATACCAGAGAAGTATCTAAAGGGATCATCTCTTCATTTATGGGTCCTTCTTCCACATTCATCATGGATAGCTGGGCTGTCCACAGATCAGATTCATCTATATCAGTTTCATATTCAGAAACTACTTCATAAATAGAATCTATTTCAGAATCTATGTCAGAATATTCATCTTCTTCTATTGGTTCATAGACAAGATTCTCATATTCGAAAAAAAATCTTCTTAGATTTTCCTTGCGCTTGTTCTTTTATAGACATACATTTGCTTTGTGATCTTTTGAACTACAAATCCAACAACAAGAACAACTGCTAAGAGGTTTCCCTTGCGGGCACTTAGGGGCTTTACCATATTTTTTCTTAAAGGCATCTATCCTGTCTTTAACCCTAAGGTTTGTTTTTCTTCTAATAAACCTAGAAGGTTTATTAAACCTCTTTTTGTTGTTTCTTTCATTTTTCGATATTCTTCTTTTTCTATATCCCTTAAATTTTTTCTTTTTGGAATCACAAGAAGAACATCCTGCTTCAGATCTTTTTCCTATTCCTTTTTCATTTGTTGTAGTACACCCGTACCTACCAGGTTCATATTCGATCTGAGAGCAATAACTTTTGTTTATATAAGGAAGACGCTTTGCGTCTTGTCTTACTTGAAGTTCAATACATGCCTTTTCTCAAAGCATACCTAACTGGCTGTATCTTACCTCCTAATCCATCAACTACTTTTTCTTCATTTAGAAGGAGTTGATAGGTATTTTTTGCTACCTCTGGCCATGGTTCTGGGAGCTTAGCAAAAAACAATGTTGATATATAATTTTGAGCATTAAGATCAAGATTATAATAATATTTATGGAATTCACATGCATAATTATCAAAATAACACATGTCACATATCTGTAGTTTCATTAATGCCACTAAGGATTGTTCTCTTTCTAATGACTCTGTTGATATTGAGAAACTACAAAACTCTCTTTTCAGGGCATCTATGATGATAGCTAGAACCTCATCTACTAGAACTGCTTTCCTAATTTCATCTCTAATAGAGGTTTGGACTACTAGCTGATCCTAAAATTTTTAAGCATTGCCAACCATGGTGGCTTTGCAAAGTTCGTAGGTGGCCTAAGTTGAGTAGCTACCTGCTCTAGTTGTAAACTTGATCATGGTAATACACTCATCTATTCTTTCAGAAGCATACTTTTCACAATCTAGATTTAAAAAAGTTGTTGGGGGTGATAACGGGCCTTAATAGATTATCCCTAGGCTGAAATTCTGGTTTTGTTCTATGGGAATAATTAGGTTTATATTCTATCCTCTTCGTAGTAAGAAGCTCATTAAATGTTTTATCATCTAAATGCAAAGGAGTTTCTTTTACCAAATTTAAAGATTTTCTAAGATCTTCAGCTGCTTTGCTACTTTCTTGATTAACAGCTCTAATATCAGGGTCAACAATATAATGAACTATTTTGTCTTTCCTTAATTGCAAAATTTCTTTTTCAGAAAGAGGTTTTTTCAAAGTTCTTTCTCGCTCAATTGCATTAAGCCTATCATTCACCAATTTTCCTACTTCTTTTGCTAAAGCATTTCTTTATTCTGGTGAATCGCCTATATTTCCTTTTGTATGAAACTGCTCAAGGAGAAGGCTCACTTCATTATGAATATTTTGAAATGAAGTCAATCCTGAAGGATTTGAGCTAACACTTTTTTCTTTATCTAATTTTTCCATTTTTATCTAGAACTACTGGGTGTATTTTCAATTTTTTCTCGATTTTCTAAAAATGTTATCCAATTATCTAGACCTGGAGAATTTTCCCACAAAGCAAGAAAAAAGTTAATTTTTCTGAAGTGCAATCTTTTCCAAATTAAATAATCTCTTTTTAGATTATCACTCCAACTTGAAGTTCTAGAGGTTACCAGAGTATCTTGATCTAAAATGGATAATTGATTAAAAATCGGATACTGTTCTTCTAGAAATTCAATTATATCTGCTATACCACAATATTCATAGGCAATTTTATTTTCTAAGGAAGAATTTCTAAAAATAGAATCAATTCTAATTAATTCGTCTCTATGCTTAATTTTTCCACAAACCCAAAAATATTCCCACTGTATCAGTGGATGCTCTTTTCTTTCTGTAATTGAAAAGTGTTTTATACTGTTATACACTCTTCTAGAGACTAAGGAATTCCCTCCAAAAATCTCATCCATAAACTAGCAAATTAAATAAAATTTGGACCTATATAAACAGTATTTTAAAAATCAGGGACCAAAATATAATTAAAAGTTAGTTTATTTCTGGAAAGGGACTTTTATATTTTGAAAAATAAAGTTCAGGGACTTTATCGTTATAAATTAAATACACTCTTCCAGGGACTAAGGAATTCCCTCAAAAAATCTCATCCATAAACTAGCAAATTAAATAAATTTTGGACCTATATGAACAGTATTTTGAAAATCAGGGATTAAAATATAATTAAATGTTAGTTTATTTCTGAAAAGGGACTTTTATGTTTTGAAAAATAAAGTTCATTAGTTTATTTCTGAAAAGGGACTTTTATGTTTTGAAAAATAAAGTCTAGGGACTTTATCGTTATATTATTTCTGGAAAGGGACTTTTATGTTTTGAAAAATAAAGTTCAGGGACTTTATCATTATATTATTTCTGGAAAGGGACTTTTATGTTTTGAAAAATAAAGTTCAGGGACTTTATCGTTATAAATTAAATACACTCTTCCAGGGACTATGGAATTCCCTCCAAAAATCTCATCCATAAACTAGCAAATTAAATAAATTTTGGACCTATATGAACAGTATTTTGAAAATCAGGAACTAAAATATAATTAAATGTTAGTTTATTTCTGGAAAGGGACTTTTATGTTTTGAAAAATAAAGTTTATTAGTTTATTTCTGAAAAGGGACTTTTATGTTTTGAAAAATAAAGTTCAGGGACTTTATCGTTATAAATTAAATACACTCTTCCAGTGACTAAGGAATTCCCTCAAAAAATCTCATCCTTAAACTAGCAAATTAAATAAATTTTGGACCTATATGAACAGTATTTTGAAAATCAGGGATTAAAATATAATTAAATGTTAGTTTATTTCTGAAAAGGGGCTTTTATGTTTTGAAAAATAAAGTTCATTAGTTTATTTCTGAAAAGGGACTTTTATGTTTTAAAAAATAAAGTTCAGGGACTTTATCGTTATATGGAAAGGGACTTTTATGTTTTGAAAAATAAAGTTTAGGGACTTTATCGTTATATTATTTCTGGAAAGGGACTTTTATGTTTTGAAAAATAAAATTCATGAACTTTATCGTTATAAATTAAAGTTAAAGGACCATAAAATACATTAATCACAAGTTGAGGGACTGTGAATAAAATTCACCCGACATTTATATATTTACAAAGACTAAAACTTAGAGAAACCCCTTCATTATTACATGAATAGCTCTACATATCTCTAAAATGTTTTTTTTTTTTTTTCCCTATAAAGGGAACTGAAATTTATATTTTTCTGTTTAAAAAATAAAATTAAGTAATTAATAATTATTATAAATTAATAAATAAATATATTAAATTTAACATTATAATCCTTTAGTTTCTCAACTAACATATTTAACTAAAAAAATTATTTACGCGAATGATGCGGATTTAATATTAATATATAAATTTAAAATTAATTTAATTATTGTATATTTGTAATTTAATCAATGAGTTCATTTATATTAAATTTGTTTAATATTTATATACATATAAACTTATTAATTTCAAGCTTATTTCTTCTTAATTTACATTTAATTTGTTCAATATTTATATA
The DNA here is from genome assembly GCA_948193065.1 of Aleurites moluccanus. NCBI lineage: Eukaryota > Viridiplantae > Streptophyta > Magnoliopsida > Malpighiales > Euphorbiaceae > Aleurites > Aleurites moluccanus. Next base: position 8,299 of record CANXYC010200230.1, on the reverse strand, counting down.
CATATAAACTTATTAATTTCAAGCTTATTACTTCTTAATTCACATTTAATCATATAATTAAAAATTTCTATGAAGCAAAACTGATCTCAACCCCTAAATTCTGATCAAAACCTCCAATAACTCTAAAATTAAAAGCAAACCACTTGCCTCATCTTTCTTACATTGTAGACCCTAAAACATAAACATATACACAAAGTCATGATCTTCTACTAAAACAAATTTCTTCACATGGGTCCTGATAGAATTGATGACAATCTTAAAATATAAAATAATAACAAAAATAGCATATTCAAAATGACTCATAAAAGAAAATTCTCATGGTGGTAATAACAGTAGAAGTAAAACAGACATACATAAATTTCAAGTAACAAAAAACAAATTAGCAATCAGGCACTACATCAAATGCAAATTGAATGATAGATTATAAACTGCTCTGTATCAAGTTGAGATTGAATGATAGATTATCAATTGCACTCTATCAAGTTTGTCCTCGTGAACCAAATATTCTTGACTTCCTCCCATCATCTGAATTTGGAACTGTTGCTGAAAACATATTTTCAAACTCTGACAGGTCAATCTCTGGAGCTTTATTAATATTCAAATATATAACAGAAAAATAAATTCAAATTATAAGCTATTAATAAGTCTCAAATTTATTAGAAATAGTAAATAAATTTAATTTAAATTAACTCATTTATTAAATTACAAATATATAATAATTAAATTAATTTTTCTACAAAATTATCTACTACTCATATAATTTGATTAATTAAATCTTAATACTAATCCACTTAAATTTAATTATTTAATCCAACCAATTCCTCAAACTGCCAATTAATTCTCAAAATAACTAATCTGTGGGCTGTAGAGCATATAAATGCAAAGAAAATAAATCTTCTTTTTGTACCAACCATTCCATTATTACTTACCTGAAGTTCCAGCTTGTACATGCAATTCATGGTTAAAAACATATATATGATCATTACGATACCTTTTTTAAAAAATGACTTGCTAAGTGGCCAAGTTACAAAATAGAAATACAAAGATTGGCCATGCCAGTAATCTAATTCATTTACAAAAACACAATCAAACACCATCTGGAGATAATCCAAAAGATATGAATGAATAGAGTAAGAAAGTCAATGAATATTTTCGAAACAATAAAAGATTAACTAAACACATCCAAAACAAAGATGTAATGCAAGAAAAGACAAGTGATTTTAGTTGGTAGAATTCTATGGATTATGTGTTCAATCTAAAGAACAGAGAAAAAATTCCAAAGAATAAAATGTACCTTAAAGTGAACTCAAAAATCAGAGCCCCGGACTTTACATTTTGAAATTCAGCCGCAACATCAGAATAAATGCACATGATTAGTGAAATAATAGAATTCTAGAGAGCAAAAATGCATAAAACAATTGTACCCAATAATATTTAGTACTAAAGATTTCTCATTAATGTAAAGTAATATCATCTAAAACTCCCGACCATACATCACAAATGTAATTATAAATCTAAATATTACTTATGCTAAAACTCTGACTGATAGTATGGATAGCACAATCCACTCTCAAAGATGCCACAATGCCAAATGCCCTTAACACTTGATTTCCTTCAGTCCGTAGGCAAAGTACAGAAGGGTTGGTTCAGTAGCACCTTCCTTATAGTATGCAAATACCAAGAGTAATTCCAATATGACAACAATCCTAGAGGGAGGTGAATAGAATTATAAAATTCTAATATATTTCTCACCTTAAATGCAATATAATAACAACAATAATGCAAATATACTTAAAGTAGAGCAAAACTAATTGTTTTTATAGTGGTTCGGAGCATAGTTCTTTTTTTATGTCCACTTCTCTCAAGCCCATAATTTGAAGTTCCACTAATTAACCGGGATTGCACCCAAAACTTATAATAGTTCTTTCCAAAATTTCGCCCTTACAATAGTTCTTTCCGGGATTTCGCCCTTACAATAGTTTGTTCAAGATTCCCCCCAACAATGAGATACCATCCATTATTACAAATACTATAAAGAGGTTTACAAGTGTTTCTAACGCTTAATTAAAGCTATCTTAAAAATATAAGATGAAGTACAATAATTTTTACACTTCTTGAATACAAAATAAAAAAGATTAAAGGACAAGTGTTCAAATTTATAAGAGAGAATAAAGATTTAGAACTTTTTCAATAGAATAGTCTTTGTATATTTTTCAATAATGTTCCAAAATCTCCTTCCAACTTCAAATGGTCTTCTATTTACAGTTTTGAAGTCTTGTGTAATAAATATAACCGTTTGGATGCATTAAATGCAAGATCTCTCTCAAAAATTATTTTCAATGGCTATATTTTTCAAATAGATTTGACAGATCCGCAAAAGTAACGGATGTGAATAATCTTTAACAGGTGTTAAGCCTTAAAGATTAACGGTCGTGAATAATCTTTAACTAGATGAAAATCCTTTCTGTGTTTTAGATCATTTTTGCAAGTCAGACGGTAACGGTCGTGAATGCTTTCTTCATAGTAGTGAAAATGCTTTGTGTCTCAGACTATTTTGAAGATCAAAGTTGTAACGTGTGTAAAGTTCTTCTTCAAGGTCGTGAAAATGCTTTTTGTGTCTCCTTTGAAATTCAACCTTTCAGAGTTGACGGTCGTGAAGGTAACTGCCACTGGCGTTACTCCAAGTTTGATCATCTTTTTTATTATTTTCAAAGTATTTCTTGTTAACATCCTTAAAACAATAACAATATAACAATAATACAGTAATAAACCAATGTGGAGTACAAAATAACTTTGTAAGGAGGTTTTCCATATATCATATAAAATAAGGATTCAATAATCTCCCCCTTTTGATGATGACAAAATCTTCTTAAGAAAATAAGTAACCAATTTCAATTTATTTCTCAAAACTCCCCCTTAATCTAAGCTATCTCATACTTCAACACATATATTCAAAATAGCTCAAATAGTTCAACATAATTCAATAACTTAACATAGACAAAAAATATATCACAATATTTTCAAATAAGTCATCAAGAGCTCATCATAACTTAACAATCATATATTCAATATTCATTGTTCTCAAAGTAAAAGCAACATAATATCTCATCAAGAGCTTAAATAGTAACATTATATTTCTCCCCCTTTTTGTCAAACATCAAAAAGAGAAAAATAACAAACATTTATAGTCAAAGTTGAGAGTTCATAAAGAAATATCCAAGCAATGTAGAAATTTATGGTCAATCACCATTTAAACAACCATATAAGATCATACATATATCATTCATGGCTCAAAATATAGCTAGCTAAAGTATTCAAATATCCAATATGAAATGGCCAACATGTAATCAAAATAATCAATGGCCAAAATATCAAAATGTAAGCAAGGATTGGCTAATAAAAAATTACCAAATGGACAATCACCAAAATGTAAGGCTATACATAATAGTTTAGCCTTTAACAAAATAAGATAAAGTATTAACAAGGATACTAATTATACATATTCAATGTCCTTCAAATAGTTAGAGAAAGGAAGAAAATAAAAGGATAGATAGATAATTAGTTGTAGAAGAGTAGGAAGATTAGTCATTTGAAAGAGAATCCAAAATTCTACTTTGCACATTTCCCAAGGTGACCACTTCATCGAATATGTCATCTAAACGATCATTTATGCTCTTTTTTAATTCCTTTATTCAATCTGAAATTTGTTGCATAAAGGTTGGTGTGTTCTTCAGCTTGGGTCTAATCTCGACCCTCCTTATAGTGGCAATATGCTCAAGCCACTCTGCATCATTATCTGAGGAGAATTCTGCAATTGTGTCTGGAACCATATTAGGAGCCAGTTCACAAAATACCCAAATTCCCAAACAACTTTCTCTTGTCAATTTAATTTTGTAGGCAACATCAGATGGTGACACACAGTTCAAATAATCAGCTTTTACTGAAATATACATACCTAGCGGTAGACCTCCAAAGGTGCTAAAAGCAATATCCCAAAATGCTTGTAGGAATCTCGAAGCCACAACAAATGGATAGTTGAACACAATCTTGCTAAGAGCAAACACATCCTCTAGACTTATAAACTCCAATCTCTCTATTTTAGCAAGGGCAGAATAAGATAGGAACCTATGCATCACTCTTAAATTTTCATTTCTCAGCTTAGAAAGATGGCTTATAAAGGGATCAAATACACTGTAACCCGTTAGCTTGTTCTATACTAGATTAGGGTTCTAATATGGTGGAGTATTTGTTGGCCTAACTTTAGACATACCAAAGATATTGGCAACCTCATTTACAAAGAGAGTTCTTGGAGAGTTTTTTAGCCTAAAAGAAATTGATCCATTATCCTCATACTCTAGGTTGGAGTAGAACTCATACAAAAGATTTTCATAAATTTCTTTATTTATATAGAGAAAATTTGTATTATTGAAAAACCTTAATGAGTACTCTCCAACTTTCAAGATTAACCTAGTTCTCTCCAAAGATGATGCACAAATAGAATAAACTTTCATTATTTCCCTTTGGGTAAGTGCTATATACCTTTCTCTTTATTGATTAGAGGCAAAGAATATCCTATGATTCCTTTCCTTAGTAGATCTACTGGTATTTCCCCTTTCAGATGCCATAGATGATTGAGATTGGAAGATTTTGAGAGAGAAGAAAAAAATTTTGTGAGAGAAATCGGAGAGGGAAAGATAAATTTTAAAACTTAGGGTTTTGAAAGTGATGCGGCTATTTATAGACCCGATTAGTAACAGGCGTTAACAAAAAATAAGGGCGTTACTTATCGAACAAGTAATAGTCATTACAAAGTATTCAACAATCGTTAAAAATGCTTTTGTATAAATTTGTAAAATACGGTAACGAGCATAAAAATGAAGTAAGGGACGTTACAACTGAATTTCAAAATTGCTAAATTGAAATGTAGTTAAACTAAACAAGGACATTATATATTCTCTCATATGCTTATTTATTTTGCACTAATCAATTTAAATTGAAGTTAAAATGATATGAATTTATAGAAATTCAATCATTTAATTCTCAATTTGCATAAATTCAATTATACATGCATCAAAAATCAACTTTAAGCATTTGTCATATAAAACACAATATTTATCACATGTTCATGTCATAATTGATGTCAAACACCAAATAACATCAAACTCTATCATATATTTAAGATAGTCAAGAAGATCATACCTGAGAGGTATCGATCATATCTAATTCTCTTCGAATGTAGTAAAACGCTTCCTTATCCAATGGTTTTGTGAATATATCGACAAGTTGGTGTTTTGTGTCCATATATTCAATGCTAGTGTGAATTTTATTGACATGATCTCTAATAAAATGATATTTTATATCTATATGCTTAGTGCGTGGATGATGTATTGAATTTTTAGAAATATTTATGGCACTTATGTTATCACATTTTATTGGTATGCAATTAAAAGAATGTCCAAAATCTTCAAGTTGTGTTCTCATTCAAAGAAGTTGAGTGCAACAACTTGCGGCTGCTATATACTCGACTTTCGTGGTTGATAAAACAACTGAATTTTGCATTTTTTAAAAACCATAAAACTAGCATATTTTCCAAAAATTGACAAGTGTTGCTAATGCTTTTACGATCAATCCTACAATCACTATAATCAGCATCGAAGTAACCATATAGTTCAAATGATGAATCTTTAGGATACCATAAACCCAAGTTTGGTGTATCCATAAGGTATCTCATGATTCTCTTTTCTCTGACAATATGTGATTCTTTAGGATTTGATTGAAAACATGCACATATGCAAACACTAAACAAAATGTCTGGTCTAAATGTGGTAATGTAAAGTAGAGAACCTATCATGCTTCTATAAAGCTTAAAATCAATACTTTTACCTTTCTCATCAACCTCCAATTTTATTGAACTACTCATAGGAGTAGGTTGAGGTTTAGTGTTGTCCATCCCAAATCTTTTGAGCAACTTCTTAGTGTATTTGAATTGATTGATAAATGTTCTATGTTCTAGCTGTTTTATTTGTAGTCCCAAGAGGAAGTTGAGTTCTCCCATCATACTCATCTCAAATTCACCTTACATAGATTTAGAAAATTCCTTGTAAAGAAATACATTAGTAGCACCAAATATGATGTCATCAACATAAATTTGAACAATTAAAATATCTTACTTGTCATGCTTTATAAAAAGAGTAGTATCAACTTTTCTTTTAGAAAAATTATTTTTAAATAGAAAGTTACTTAATCTTTCATACTAAGCCCTTGGAGCTTGCTTCAATCCATAAAGTGCCTTTAAAAGTTTAAAAACATGATTTAAATATTTTTCACTTTAAAAATCATGAGGTTGTTCAACATAAACCTCTTCTTGAATATATCCATTTGAAAAAGTTCAAAAATTTTAAAGCATACATAAGCAAGTAACATTCTAATTGCTTCTAATCTAGCAATGAGAGTAAAGGTTTCATTAAAATCAATACCTTCTTGTGAATACCCTGTAGTAACTAACTTAGCTTTTTTTCTCGCCATAATTCCAGATTCATATAATTTGTTGTGAAATACCCATTTTGTGCCAACTATTGGATGATCTTGTAATTTTGAAACTAGTGTCCATACTTCACTTCTCTCAAATTGATTGAGTTCTTCTTGCATAGCTATGATCTATTGATCATCTTTAAGAGCTTCTTCAATGCTTTTTGGTTCCACTTGAGAGAGGAAAGCTACATACCCACAAGTATTATGGGCTCTAGATCTTGTCCTTACACCTTGAGTTGAGTCACCAATGATTTGAGTGTCTTTGATCTCATTCCTTAAACTTGGATGATTTGGTTTTTGCTGTTGATGAGTAAGTTGTATAGATTCTTCTATTGGATTTATGCCCTAAAGACCAATCATCAGATGATTATTTTTTGGTACATTTTATATCATGATTTATATGTTTATGGCTTTTATTATTATGATTATTTGAATAACTGCGTACTATAAATTATTATAATAATGTCCCTGGAATAAGATATTCTAAAATCATCTCTAATCAAGTATTATTGTGAAATGGGATATAAATAATACGTTGAGACTAGTATGTGTAGTGACTGATGACAATAGTCATGGATATGAGATATCAAGTCAACACATAAGTACGTGTTAGAGAACTATATACTAGATTGACCCACCATGAGAATACTATATGGATTGTTGTATGAGTGTCATAAGTATTTTTCATAGTGATAATAATAGTATGATCCTTTAACTTGAGATCATCAAAGATCCCAACATAATATTTTGATACTGTTAAACGTCTTCCGTAACGGGATGTACTATAAAAATAATAATTGGATATGCTACAAATTATGTAGAGGGATGTTGAGTGATCAAGATAGGATTTGTCCCTCCTATACAACAGGAGTGATGTCTTTGGACCCTTTGATTGAGTGAGACCTAAAATGCATGGCCATGCTCAAATGAGTCGATATGTGATATTGATGTCATTTGATTTAGAAGTCTACTCAGGTATCAAAAATATAAGGATTGAACTATGCGAGTATAACATATTCCATGACTCGTGCTCAATCGAGACATCTAGGATAAAAGGATTTAATTACTTGGTAATTTTATCACAAGAAAGGTTATGTCGAGTCATTGACATTCTCATGACTTAGGTAGCATTGATGTGTTGCTAGACACCGCTCACTGCTTGTGACATAAATTGTGACATAAAATATGATTTTATGTCACTACTAATGTTATGGGAACCTATAGGGTCACACATTTAGATCGGATCCATGATAGGAATTATAATTCATGAGATAGATTAAAAAAATAAGCATTGGGCTAAATGGTTTAACTAATAACTAATATAAGCCCAAAATTTGAGCCCAAGTCAGATGGGGCAAATTAGGATTTTATTAGTTGACCTAATGCTAAGGTTAAATTCCTATAAATATACATGTGATGTTATTTTTAGGTTACACTAATTTTCTGCCGTTTTTCAGAAAAGAAGAAGTGAACCCTAATCCTAATTCTCTTAGACGTATCTAGCAAAACGTCTCAAAGATATTCTTCTTGTTCGTGAGACGAACCAAAAGAGAGACGATTCATTTGTGTAGATACTGTAGAGGCAGAAGGCGAAAAATCTTCTGCTCCTGACTTAGAATCATCTTTTTGTAGTCGAATCATCAAACAAAGGTATAAACCCTAACCTTCTGATCTGGATCTTCATATGGATCCTGGAGGAAATCGGAATAAATTTTTCTATTCCGTTGCCTTTTTCTGATTTCGATTTCCTACATCTTCATTGTCCTCA
>CANXYC010200006.1:0-49455 GCA_948193065.1 Aleurites moluccanus | reverse complement strand
CCTCAAGGTAACCGGGTCACCCGGTTATAGCGTCTGTGACTCGCAGCTTCTTGTGCCAAACTTGCCTATTTTTTTTCCTGCGACTCGGCTGACCCTTACTTAGCGGCTCGACCCTCCTTGCATCATATTCGAGTCAATTCTTTTTGCCAAAATTCCATCTGCACAAGAACTAAGATTTGGGATGCAATTTATCCTTGTTAGCAATTTATTATTAAACACACAAATTATTCCAGATTTTTGGATAATTATTCTTAAAACTAAATTCTACTTCCTAGTACTTAAATTCATCTAAAACTTATATTAACTAGCTATAATGGGTTAAAAAGAATTAAAATAAGTATAAATTATTTAATATTGTCCCTAATTAAATAGATAAAATATCAACCTAACACTTATGACCTTTATGAGTAAAGTGAGTTTTTTTTTAAAAAAAAAAAGAATTCCTTTATAGGTCCATTGTAAAAAGAAAGCTGCTAGTTACATCATCTCCACATAGTACTTTGAACTAAAAGATTATGTATTAGTAAGAAATTAAGATCCAAGCTAAGATTAAACCCAAAAGATTGGAGTCAGTAGCATCGTCAACGACAATTAGAGACAAAGTGAAGATTTTGTGAATTGGAGTACAACTTATGTTAAATTAAATTGAATATATGCTGGAATGTGGCAGCACTGAGTCAATCAGTTCACACTTCACAGATTAATTGTTATGTAAAGAATAAAATAGAAGTGGCCACATTAAGAATTCGTTTCGAGTTCAGTGATCACATGTGAAATTAAGCCATTATAACTAAAATATTTGGTTAATTAACATTGGCATGGCACCTATTGTTGACGATTTATTTTGGATATGCAGGTGAAGATCTCCGGATCTGCTATATTGATGCTAGTATGGATCATGATGCTCGACAAACCATTTTGCTTCAAGGGTTTGGTTTTAAGTGCAATTGCCTTCGGTGTTTATTAGGAGATTAATTTAGTTTTTTTTTTTTTTTTTTTCTTTGTATTCTGTTCAAGATAACGTTACAAGTTATTTGGTGGCTTTACTATGGTCATCTACAATGGTTATAAAGTAGTGTGTTCCACTAATAGAGGTATGTTTATAAGGGCTCCATAAATCTATGTGAACCAACTGAAATGGGTTACTGGTTTGTGAATCACTAGGTGGAAAACGAAGATTTGTTCCTTAGATATTTTCCAAATCTCACAATGTGTGTCCAGATCATTTGTGTTATATTGTATACCAGGTGTGTGTTTCAAAGCCAAACTGGAACAATGTACAAGCTTGCAATGCCAAAGAGTTGAATTGGTCATAGAAGCAGGGACTTTATTAACATAATTTGTACTGTCAATACAATAACGAAAAGGACTTGAAATGGATGAAACAGTGGGAGGTTTATTGTCATGACTGGGATTTTCAATACAAGGACAGGAATGACAAGAAATAAATGAAACAAGTTGTTCATCATGAGAAGAAACTACAGGAGAAGGAACACAATATTTACAACAGAAAGCCATAATAGTTGACTTGTCAAAACTTGACTTATTTAACTTGTAAAGATTACCCTCCAGGCCTGCATAGATCTCTCTAGTCTTAAGGTCCTGGAAAACACAGTATTCAGGGGAAAAAACAGTAACTGAGTTAGTACTTTTGAGATACTTTCGTACTGATAACATATTGAACTTAAAACATGGGATATATAAGACTTCTTTTAGGAACATTCTATCATCAAGATTAACATCTCCAGTATGAGTTACTAGTCTAATAGTGCCATCAGGTAGATACATAGGATTAAGTTTTTGAAGAGTTTGTATGGTTGTAAGTATTTTAGTGTCTGAACATATATGGTTTGAGGTACCAGTATGTATAATCCAGGAATCACAATCATATGAATCGAAAAGATTTAGAGCATAAGAGATAGCCTAACCTGCATAATTCACCATACTTGCAAAGTTTTCATTACTCACACTCTTGCATTTAATATACTTCAGGACCTCTTCTTGTATCACATTAGTAAGGCCACTCCAATCACCATCATCACCTGCTGTTTGTGGCTTATCTACTTTATCAAGTGGCGTATCTGAAATACCGCCAGCAAATTTGATTGAACTTTTGCCTTTTTGTTCCTTATAGTCCCTATAACAGTTAGGCCCCTTTTGATCTTTATACTCCTTGTACCAGTCAGGCAGGCCATGAAGCTTCAAACAAGATTCTTTATCCTGTCCATCTCTGTTGCAAAACTCACAGTACCTGTTACTTTTATAAATTATGTCTCTTCCGTAATTACTTTTCCAAGCTCCATTGCCCTTACTGTTCTGTGACCTAGTATAGAATGTTGTAGCATCTGTATTGTTGCCTAGCCTTGTGAAGCTGTATTATACAAATTACTGCCAATACTCATGTGAACTTCTCTTTGTTTCTCTACTCTCAAGACCATAGAGTAGGCCTTATTCACACTAGGAAGTGGGTGGATCCATCAACAAGATTTGATTTCTTACATTGTCAAAAGTTCCATTTAGTCCCATGAGGAATTGAATTAGTCTATTTTGAGAAGTAATATCTGAAAGAATCTTTGACGCACCACATGTACATGAAGGCAAGGGTGACAGACAGGTAAGCTCGTCCCATAGCCTCTTTAGATCTGTGAAATACTTTACAACAGTGGAGTTCCCTTGAGCAATTGAATTAATTTCTCTTTGTATTTGATAAAGCATAGGCTTATTACTCTCACCATATCTCTCTGCTAATTCATCCCACAATTCGTTCGCACTTGTTGTATATAGAAAAGATTCAACCAAATCCTTAGATATCGTATTCAATATCCAAGAAGTAACCATACAATCAACTCTTAACCATTGTTCATAATCCTCAGAATTTTCTTCTGGTTTTAAACATCTACCATCAATAAACCCTAACTTTACTTTTGCACCTAAAGCAATTATCATCCAACGACACCATGACAAATAATTCTTACCAGTTAAAGGCGTGATTACCAGGAGCATCATCTGAACTCTGCAACTAGAGCGGGCTTCCATCAGTAAATTCACGAATCACTCTCTGCACAGTACTTTGTGTAGCTTCATGAACACCTTGATCTTCTTCATCAATCTCAACCATACTTGATTACTTACTACTACATAATGAATCGATTACAATTATGAAACTACTTAATAAAAAAGAAAACAGAGATCTTATTGCTCTGATACCATGTTCAAGAACGTGATTTTACAAGAAACAAAACTACTTTACTTTGCTTACTCGAGAGAACAGAAATTACTAGAAGAAATTATTTGTGAAGAATACTGAATAATGCCTTTATTGAAACCACTAATTGTTTATATACTGATCATCGAAGAAAGATAAAAAGTGAAAACAACTAAAACAGAAACTCTAATCACCTAGCTGACGTGGAGCGAATCTCCAACAAACTGCAACGGTTATATCTAATCTCTAACGGCTAAAACACCTAAGCTAGCCAAACACAAAAATGCAGCGGATGCAAGTTTTTTAATGAAAAAGTGCGTTGGTCTTTTTAGTGAAACGGTACGTTTCGTACCAAATAACTTATAACGTTAACATATTCAATTTTTCATTCTTAGAAAAGAAAAACCGGAGTTCCAAGTACTTAATAGAAACATTTCCTTGTACAGACAATTTTTGAATAATTCCAAAGTCTGTTGTTGTCTGCTTGTATGTTTGTTGTTGCCTATTGCTCTTTCCTGCAATTGTATTTGATGGTAAGTTTGGATCAGTAGTTGAGAGCTAGTGTTTGACGTTTGAGTTTCCAATCGTTAAATTTATTGTTAGTTTAAGATTTTTGATAAATTTAATATTTAAAATAATATTTTAAAATTCAATAATTAGTGATTTATAATTACAATTGAAATACTGGAAGTTGAGTACAATGAAATGATTCCAAGAATAAAAAAACAAACCAGAAGAAGTGAAACAATTCCAGGAATAAAAAACAAACCAAAAGAACAACCCATGCGTTTGCCCAGAGTCAAATCAGAATCAGAATGCAATTATCCTGACCGTTGGACTACAAAAGCTGCTGCTGTTATTTATCACTTCGTAAATTATACATCACTTTTCTATGCTTTAACTTCTACTCTTATAAATTCAAATTTATAGGATTTATAAGGCCTTATTAGTACAAATGAAATATAAAATTTTGAAAATTCATTTGAAATTTTATCTTTTTCATGTTTGATTGAGAATTCTAATTCGTGTTTAAAATTTATTTATAACAGATATAATTTAAACATTTTGAAAACATGAGCATGATTAAATAGCTTGATTTTTGTGGCTAATAAAATATATTCATATTTTCCATATGCCCATTACTTTGGAGGCTCCGTTATGATTGAATTGCAGGGAAAAATTGCTCATCGATGAGCCAATAATTTAATAATAACACAAATATTTTAACATGATTCGACATCTAACATTTTATGTTCATATAAAATTTTAAATTCTTTTACTGGTAAGTGATAAAATACAATATAAGAAATTATAAATATTTATTGAATTAATTCAATCCAAATTTACAATATTAAATACATTCCCTTTCACAATAATCCGAAAAATATACTCTCAATTTTCTCTAAAATATTTAGAGAAAATATAAAAAATATTTTGCTCATTCTTTGAGTATTTACCTACCAAAAAATATTTAGGTTACATTCAAACTTGTTACACCTAATCTTATATATACCCAAAACAAGAGACACCCTTTCAATATTTTCCTCGCTTCTAAACTCTCGGTTGTTTTTAAACCTTCCATTGCATGCCCTTTTATAGGCATCTATCAACCATTTTGTCAATATAAATTGGTTGGTGCTTGGTGAAAAATTATTAAAAAGATTTAATCTACTATTATGTAGAATTATGGACTAACTAATAATGATTAAATATTATTAATTAATAACTACCTATATGATTAATATAGTAATTAACTTTATAAGTTATAAAATATATATTGTAATTAATATTCTAATGTATTAAATCACTATTAATTAGTTTATAATTTAATATGGTGAACTAAATTCATCTAAAAATTTCTCATGATTATGCTAATTAAGATACAAATTTTGATGTGGACTTTGCAACAACTCCCCTTTTTATTTTTTTTCTTTGCATGTCGCAATTCCTTTTCTTTCATCATTTTGTATTTATGGTTGGCTCTCCATGTTGGAAGGATCCACACCAATAATCTCCCCCTCCCTACAATATAAAGGATCAAATTCAATACTCGACCGTATTTATTTAACAATTTTTCCTTGAATTTGAATCACAACAATCTCCATCATTACCACCTGAGATTATTCACTATTGACCTTTATAAATTCTCTAGGTATATATATCTAAGTCATTACTTGACTTATATCACACAGTCAGTGGAGGAGCCACATTAGAGGTAAAAAGGATTTTTTTTTTCTTTTTTAAAGCAATTCTTTTATATTTTATTAACATTAACATTGTTTACAATATATGCTTTTAAAGAAAAAATAAAGAAATAAAATTTTAAAAATTTTGGGATGCTAAATATATATTTTTTATTTATTTATTTTATGATGATACGATAATAAATTTTTTTATTATGAGAAGTTGAAATCAGATATGATATGCAAATATAATAATATTATCAATTTTAAACAACCGCATTATTAAAAAATATTACAATTTAGCAATGAAAAGAATATATAAAATAATAAAAAATTAACTTTTTCGGAGAAATGATGAAATAACTTATCCATCATTTTTATAATATGTATTAGTATATTTTGATATTATGCATTCAAACATAAAAATTTAATTTGATGTTTTGACTTTGAATGTTTGGATTCAATTATGGTAAAAATGATTTTTGTTAATAATATATTATTATTTCAAAAGTATTTTTTATCAAAAGTGTTTTTTGAAATAAACACCATTTTAGTGCTTGAAAAAAACACAATCGAACTCAAAATACATTATTTATTTTTATTGTCAAATACTTAAATAAATAATTTTGAGTTAAAAAATTCAATCCACTATAGTATTTTCACTTAAATTAATGGCTTTTAGATCCTCAATTGAGGATTCAAACACCCAAATTTTATAAGTAAATTAATTTTGCATTTTATTGATTAAAATTTAATTATTGATATTAAATAAATAAAAATTCTATCTTATTTATAAATTTTATATGAAAAAATTAATATAATAATTGAATATTAATTAAATTTATCTATAAATTGATGTTAAATCTTAATTTATAAATAAAATTGAGAATTCAATAAATAAAAAAAATTTAAAATTTTTTTAAATCTTACACGACATATAACAAGTTTATATGTGAATTAATTTTCTATTTATATAGGAAATTATTTTTTTAGAATATATTCTTAAAAAATAAGTATATTTTAAAAATAAATTTGAGATATGATGTCATTAAAATTATTATTGTTATTGATAAATGATTAAAGCAATGAAATCTTGAAAAAAAATAATATTATAATTTGTTAATATTTTGAATTTTTATAATTTTGATATTTATCATATTTAAAATTTATTTATTTTTAAAATTTTTTAAAAATATTTTGTCCCTCTATTGTGATCAAATTCTAACTCCACCATTACATGTGTAACCACAACCTGACAATATTACCTTGATTCTTGAAAAAAAAAGTTCTCTCCAAATTTATTCACCTCTTTCTAGGAGCCCTATTCTTATTCACACATACAGAAATTAAATAATGATAAACTTTGATATCAATTATTGAAAAAAATTGTTTATCCGTGAATTTAATAATTAATATTTAAAATAAAGTGAATAATTTGAGAATAATAATACGCGATGTTTAAATATAGTTTGACATCTTAAAATTTATATTCATGAAGAGTTTTAAATTCTTCACTAATAAGTGATAAAATACAATATAAAAAATTATAAATATTAAATTCAAATTTATAATATTAAGTACACTTTTCTCATAATAAATTGAAAAATATATTGTCGAATTTCTCTAAAAATTTAGAAAAAATGCAAAAAATATTTTCCTCATTCTTTGAGTATTTAACCTACCTACAAATATCTAAGTTACACTCAAAGTTACTATACCCAAGTAGATCTTGTGTATATCCAAAACAAGAAACACCCTTAACACCCTTTAAGATTTTCCTCACCACTGAGCTTCTCAACTCTCGGTTGTTTTTAAACATTCCATTGCATGCCCTCTTATAGGCATATGCCATCAACCAATTTGTCAACATAAATTGGTTGGTAATTGTGCTAATTAAGGCACCGATTTCGATGCTGACTTTGCAACCTCCCTTTGCATGTTGCAATTCCTTTTCTTTTTTTTCATTTTGCATTTATAGTACAAATATCAATTATAAATACATAATGTTATAATAAGCTCCTTTTCTTTTTAAAGAAGTTTGAATTTCTTTAAAATTATTGTTACTTGTTCTTCCAAGAAATTGGATAGTATCATAGTATTCCAATGCAGATTTGTGAAGGATACGGATAGTAGGAGTAGACTTAGGTTGTTTGATTAGTTGTACCAATAATTAAAGAATTAATCGTCAATAATTAAAAATTAAAAATTAAAAATTTTAATATTTCAGTTATAATTTTAAAACGCTAATCACTAGATTTTAAAATGTTCCTTTCAATATTAAATTTATCAAATACTTTATACTAATGATAGAGAGCAAACGTTAAATGTAGTTTATAACCGTTAATCTAAATATACACTTGATTGGATTTAGAATGAGTTTAAATATTAAAATTATTAAAAGGATTCATGCATAGATAAGATAATTTTCATTGATACCCTAAAAACTTGTTGTCTTTCCTAATTCATCTTATTCTTATATTGACTCTCAACAGAGAGAGATAAAAATTACAATGAGACTAAGTTCAAAGTAGGGGGTGGAAGAACTCAACTCATATTTTTTTACTCCCTTTATCTTAAAATACACGTCCTAAATACATAATAAAAAAAAAAAACTGTTGATATTAATTTTTCTAATTTATTTATTACTTTAATCTCTATTGATATTTTTAATTTTCTCATATTTTATATTTTTTAATTATTATTTCTATTTTAACACTTTTAATGAAGATATTATTATAATGTTAAAATAAAACGTAATTTAAATTAAAAAATATGACAACTAAATTGAGATATACTAAAAAAAATTAAGATATTTATTATGCGACGAAATGAGTATTATATTTTTAAAAATATATTATTTTGAGTCTCTTAAAATTTTTAATTTTATATTTAATTTATATATCTTTTAAAATATATATATTTATTCCTTCCAAATTTTTAAAATTTTACTTATTACATATATATTTCTTAATTTTTCATACATATATCGTCCTAAATTTTTAAAATTTTATTTATTATTCATATATATATTATTATATTTATATATAAATAAATATTTTATAATAAAATAATAGAATTAAAAAATTTAAATTTTTTATATCTAATCTCAACTCCTCTAAACATTAAAGTCTAGTTCCGGCCGTACTTAGCATGTACATTTGGAAATTATCTTTTAGGTTCTGAATTTAAAAACTAAACTCCAATCAATAAGTAGGTAAATAAATTTTCAAGTCAATCAAGTTAATTATTGAAGATTAAAATATGTATATCTTACCATTTCGACTTTTTAAAAATTAAACTAAATTATATGTTGTAAATAAATAATTTAAACAAAAAAAAAATCTTTTTCATTTGATGAAACTTAATTTGAAAATCTTTACATATATTAATTAAGTTAAAATTTATAAGTAAGTTAAAAATTATTACAAATAATGTAAGTATTGATGGATTGAAAATAAATTTGTGAATGTAGGTATAGAGCCTTTTTTCCTGTATATATATGAGCCTTGTAGATCGTATATATATCCCTCCATAAAATGAAATCAATAATTTTTTTTATGTATTTAAAAACATAAAAAAAAATCATAATCTAAATTAAATATTTTTTTTTTATAAATATAAGAATATAATAGGAAACAAATATATTAATTTTATTTTTAATTATTTTTTAAACCAAAAATTAAATTAAAAAATTTTAAATGAATTATATTATTTTAAAAATTTATCTCAACTAGTAAATTTTATTATTAATTAAAAAAAACTTTCACATGATTTTTTTCCCAAACAAACCCTTTAAAAGTTTTATACCTAACTAGTAAAAATCACATAATATAATTTTAAGTTAATTGGATGTTTGACAATTATTATCGAAATTCATTTACTGTCAAACTTGATACTTTTAAGCAATTATGAGTAGTTTATTTCAAAATTTATTATACAAAATTCATTTTAACAAAATTTATTTTGGCAATCAGATTGCCAAACACCCACATATTTATATATAATTTGAATTTAAATTTAGGAGGCCTTAAAACCCAATTAAGCCTAATTTCCAATCCCACCAACTCCTATAAACACCCTCTTTTTTTACTTAATTTTCTTTTGAAAATGATAGTATGCACGAGTAAGATACTAAGAGTGAGAAATCAAGAATTAGTAATCAAATAAAGGATATAAAGAGAACTCCCGCCATCTGAGCCCTTAGTAGTAAAAAATGTGAAGAGAGTGGCAATAAAAAGAGAGTTCTTTGTAGAAAATTTCTCCTATTAAAAACCATAAACCTTGCATATCAAATTATATATATATATATACTTAATCCTTTTCTCCTTTTCCCTTAAAACCAAACCAAACCCAAACCCAAACCCCTTTGTCTTGTATCTTATAGAACTTAGTTAGTTTACTAGCTTTTCTTTTCCTTTCTCTTGTTTTAGATAGTTATTAGCTAAAGTTTCAAGCCAACTGTTTTTTTTTTTCAACTTCAAAAACAAAAATACAAAAAATTAGTTGTTTTTTTGGTTAACTTTTTTTTTTCTCCTTTCCAATCTCATATTCTCTTTCTTAATTTCTTTCTAGTGATGGGTTCTAATTTGTTCATCAAATCTCCCTCACTTCCTTTAATTTCAAGTAATAATAAGTGCGAGAAGTGGGTTTTGAAGAGCAAGAAGAGTATTAATAAAATTGTATACTGCCAAGGTGTTGGTGGCAGTGGAAATAAGGCAATTATAAGGTCTAGTGGGTTTTCCTCTGTTTTGACAGAGAGATCTTCTTCTTCTTCAACTTCAGTTGTTGATCAAGATTATACTTCACCAAGCTTGGTTTTGTGTCCAAATGGCAATAATACTAATAAAAATATCAAAGATTTTGAGCATTATAATGATCCAACTAGTTCTTCTTTAATGGAAGTTCAAGATGGTCTTGGCATTATTAAATTTCTTGGAGGAAAATGCTTCTTTATCACTGGTGCAACTGGGTTTCTTGCAAAAGGTATATGAGTTTAATTTGGAATTTGAATCTGAAAATTTTGTTATATTTTAGGTTACTGGGTTGGAAGTCGCAAACTCTCACTGGCTTATAGACGAATCTAGCACTATTGAACTAATTACTTAAGACTTGAAAATTTTTTTCTTTTTATTTATTTATATTAGATTTATTTTCCTTAATTTGATGAGAAATTAATTTGCAGTTCTTATTGAGAAGATTTTACGGACCGCTCCTGATGTGGGGAAGATATATGTTTTGATTAAAGCAAAAAATATGGAAGCTGCAAAAGCAAGATTAAAAAGTGAAGTATGTTGTTAATTATTTTTTTCTTTTTAATTTTGTTGTTAGAAGTTTAAATTTTTGGGTTTTGAATAAAATTTTAATTTATGGCCATACTTAGATAATAAATGCAGAACTATTCAAGTGTCTCCAACAAACTTATGGGAAATCCTACCAAGCTTTCATGTTGAGCAAATTAGTCCCAGTTGTGGGAGATGTCTGTGAATCTAATCTTGGGTTGGAAGAAGATTTAGCCAATTTGATTGCCAATGAAATTGATGTCATTGTTAATTCTGCAGCTAATACAACATTTGATGAAAGGTTATATATGCTCATCTTTATATCTATAGAATATGTATTTTTTTAGGAAATTCATGTTCTATACACCAACACACACTACGGCGAGCCCTAGCACGATGATAAAGTTGTTACTTTGTGACTATAAGGTCATGGGTTTGAATCTTGTAAGAGTAGTAAGAAAATGTTGCATATTATAGATTATCTTCTTGGACTCTTGCAAAGTAGGGAGTCTTATGCACTGGATACACTCTTTAGAATAAATATATAATTATAATATTATTCTTATGAAATTGCAGATATGATTTTGCTATTGACATTAACACTAGAGGGCCTTGTTACCTTATGAGCTTTGCAAAGAAATGTCAAAAGATTAAGCTATTCTTGCAAGTATCAACAGGTAATTAAGAATTATCCTAATTAGGACATTCTTGGATGATTTATTAGGGCTTTCGATTTTTTATTTTTTTGTTTGGCAATTGTAGCAACTTAAAATGTTTGTTTTATTTGTATTGCAGCTTATGTTAATGGGCAAAGACAAGGAAAAATGATGGAAAAGCCATTTTGTATTGGGGATTGCATAGCCAAGGAAAATTTCATTTCTGAAACATCTTCAAGATTTCTACTTACCTTAGATGTTGAAAATGAAATGGATTTGGCTTTGAATTCCAAGAAAGGTTTTCAAGAAAATGATATGGCTCAAAAAATGAAAGAATTGGGTTTAGAAAGGTGATTAGTTAGCTTCTCCTTATCTTCCTATTAATTTCTATATTTAGGAACCACATAAATTTATTTTCTTGAATAAATAGTAACTTAAAGCAATAATAGTTGACTCCTGAACAGGGCAAGAAAATTTGGGTGGCAAGACACTTATGTGTTTACAAAAGCTATGGGAGAAATGATGATTGATAGCTTGAGAGGAGATATACCAGTTGTCATAATTAGACCTAGTGTTATTGAAAGCACTTGCAAAGAGCCATTTCCAGGATGGATGGAAGGAAATAGGTATCTTTTATTTTTATTCAATTTATAATCATATTTATCACATATTAATTTCATCTATATATAAGGGTCTTAGTAAACTATTTTTAGCAATCAGAGTTAATTTTTATGTCAAATGATCAAACTACCAATGATCTTGTTTTAATTGTTAGGCTATTTGATCGTGATTCAGTTTAATATTTTTGAGTTGCTGTCTTAGGATGATGGATCCAATAATTTTGTATTATGGAAAAGGGCAGCTGACAGGATTTCTAGTAGACCCAAATGGGGTACTTGATGTAGTAAGTGATTAATACTTTCTCAAAATTGAAAAATTCTACTTTGTGATGAAGAGTTGCTACTTAATTTCTTGAGATGGTTTAATTTTTTCTTGAAGGTCCCAGCAGATATGGTAGTTAATGCAACTTTAGCAGCAATAGCCAAGCATGGAATAGCTCAAAAATCAGGCATTAACATATACCAAATTGCTTCATCTGTTGTAAATCCATTAGCTTTCAAAGACTTAGCTAAATTGCTCTATGAACATTACAATTCCTCCCCCTATATGGACTCCAAAGGCAGAGCAATTCACGTTCCTTCGATGAAACTCTTCACTTCTATGGAAGATTTTTCTAATCATCTATGGAGAGATCTAATTCAAAGAAATGGGTTATCAGACATTTCCTCATTAGACAGGAAGATGTCTCTAAAACATGAACTTATATGCAAAAAATCAGTGGAACAAGCAAAGTATTTGGCTAATATATATGAGCCATACACTTTTTATGGTGGAAGGTAAGGAAATTATTCAATTCTAGTTTTGCACATTTCTTTTTTCTTTTTAATTAATTAAGCTCTTACTGGAGTTCTAATTCACAATCTGACGACTTTAGTACTATCAAGT
Source organism: Aleurites moluccanus (assembly GCA_948193065.1). Lineage (NCBI taxonomy): Eukaryota > Viridiplantae > Streptophyta > Magnoliopsida > Malpighiales > Euphorbiaceae > Aleurites > Aleurites moluccanus. The sequence continues at coordinate 36,626 of CANXYC010200006.1, read as the reverse complement.
TAAAGCTTTGTTTTGATAATTTATTTCCTTGAAATTCACCCGTGCAGGTTTGATAATAGCAATACTCAAAGATTGATGGAGAACTTGTCTGAAAATGAGAAGAAGAAATTTGGATTTGATGTGGAAAGTATAGATTGGAGAGATTACATAACAAATGTTCATATTCCTGGACTAAGGAGGCATGTCTTGAAGGGAAGAGGGATGTGTAACTGAATAAAAATATGGTACAAATACTGATGAAATTATAAAACTTGTTCAAGTCCTACAATATATTGTAATAAGGCAGGTCTTTCCCCTTTTTTTCACTTGTTTTCTTCTTTGAAAATATCAAATCCTATAAAGAAAAGTGAAAAATAGTATTGCCTTTTTCGCTTAGCTATGTGGTGAAATATCAAATCCAATGCATTTGCTATGTTGTCTTGTAGTTATATAATGTAATTTTCAATTTTGATCAACTAAATTGAATTTCAACCTCAACTTTTTAAATGAAAAAATTATTTATGTCTAGAGTTGCAAATGAATCAAGTTGTTCATGAATAGTAAATGGTGAATTGGTTCCTTGATAAGTGATGACTCACTCAATTTCATTAATGTATTTAAACAAGTGATTCTCAAATTAATGACCACTATAGTTTTAAAACTCATTTAATAAACATAAGTCAAATTTAAGCAATAGTCTATTTGACTTGTGAATAGCTTGTTTGAGCTCTATTTAGTTAGTTTTAAATTTATTGTGTGTATATATATGGTCAATCAAATAATAGTAAATGGGTTGGCTTGAAAATAAATGAATTTTTAGTGATAGAATATTATTCTTGTCAAATTTAAATCTAATTTAAATAAATAATGGTTCAAATAATTTTGCTCCTTATCGCTTAAGTAAAGAAATAAAAAATAAGAGTTTAATCGGAGAATTATATATATATATTTAAATTATAAAATTTATCATATAAAAGATTAATTAGATTAATAATATATAAAAATTTATATTTATATTTATATTTATATATAATGTATGATTTATAGTTTGATTAGATTGTCCAAAAATTAGAAACCAAACCAAAATATAAGCCAAATTTTATTATTTTTTAATACCAAATAAAATTTTTTAAAAAGTTACACCACATTGAACCATTAAAATAAATTTGATTCAATTCAAATTAATGGTACATACCAAATTCACAATATATACGAATCCAAATTAAGTTTGGATTATTTTTTTAATAAACTAAATAAATCAATAAAAAAAATAATAGAAACTAAATATTTATAATAGGAATATATACATTTAATATTGTTTGTCATTTTTAGTAATAAATGGTTTGGTTTAGTTTAAAAATATTAAACTGAATTTTTTGGTTTAATTTGTAAAATGCATTAAATTACATTAAATCAAACTTTGTCCCCTCTTAGTTTTGAGTATATATCAAAAATCAATATGTTTGGTCTTTATATATTTTCTTAGGATTTCAAATGTAAATAAAATCCTACATTGAAAAATATTAAAAAAGTATTTGGATATCCAATTAACAAATTTCATTACTATTTAATATCGTAAGCGTTGGTAATTAAATTTTTTTTATTGTTTGGATACCTAACTCTTCTTGATTAATTATCGATATGTATCAATCAAATTAGCGAAATTTGATAGCTGTTATCGGCTGCTATTGTTGATTGAAGAAAATTCACGTTTGGGACTCCCTGATTTTCTCAGACAAAAATAGTTCGAATTGATCTGTTTCTTTGCACGACTTCGTACGAATTCATTTTCACAAATCATAAAAGAGTGGAAAACTCATCAAAGCAAATCATAAACCCTAAAAAAGTTGGGGAACGAAAATAAAAATCATAAATCCTAAAAAAGTTGGGGAAGACGCAAATAAGTAAAGTAGAGCTTGGAGAAGGTAGCTGGAATGACTGAGAATTATCCGCGGGAACTTTAAAAACGCTTCAACAGAGGTGAAAGGAGAAGGAAAAGCCAATAAAAATCGAGAATGAACAAAGGGAAAATGAGATTTTGGGAAACTGCTTCAAGCAATTAGATTTTGGAGCCATCCTCACAAAAACGATAACGTTTTGGGTGTTTAGCCTTTTTAGTCATTTTAATATTTTAAGTACTTTTTAATCCAAACACACACAAAAATTAAAAATGCTTATATTATTTTAAAAAAATATATTTTTTATCTAAATACTTTCATCAACTTTTCTCATTAAAATATATATATTTAAAAAATCTAATAGAAAAAAATATTTTTTATCTCAAATCAATAATTTACAGTGGTGTATCCAAACACTCTAAGTTACTGTTTGGTTAGCCAATTAAATATTTCTAATTATCGATTGTTAATATATAAATCATTAATTGAAAAAATTTATATTATTTAATTAATTAATTAAAAATTTTAATTATGACAAAATTTATCTTTAATCGATAAATCTTATAAGTAGTTATTCGCACATTTAGCAATAGTTTTATGAAATTACCTTATAATTTTCCACCACACATTCAGTCAATGTCCATCCACACCTTTGGAGGAGCTGCTACTCGCTTGGGCCCAATTTGGGTAGTGTGGGGTCCAACCCAATTACTCTAGCATTGGACCCATATGTAAAGAAATTTTAAAATTATTGGAGAAAATATTTGAGAAGACTAAAGACCAAGTCAATAATTTATATTTTTTACAACTTTCACTTGTTTTCTATAATAAAAAATTTCATGGAGCCATAAGTGGGATTAAACTGTTTTTGTTCAAATTTGTAAGGTTTCTTCCAACTTCAAGGGGACTCTAATAAACTTCTATCAAAGAAAGAGACGAGGTTAGATATAAAAATGAAGTTAGTTTTTTTTTTTTTTTTAAATTCTTCCTTATAGTATATATTTTTTTATTGTGAGGATTATATCTTGATCTCTTACCATGTAAATAAGATAGAAAAAACTTTAATTTATAAGAAACATTAATTATTTTTTTATATTAACTGAATTTCCGCTGAATTTGAATATAAAATATCATAAATCATAATTAAAAAAAAAAATAGACTAAAAATTTGTATATTTTTTTGATTAGTGTTTTATTTAATAAAATTTGAATAGTGCATTAATTACTTAATTTAGATTATGAGTTCTATGTTGGAATTTGAATGGAAACTAAATTAATAAATAAAAAAAATTACTTAATTTAAAATATGGTATGCATGAAATAATTTGGTATCATAAATTATTTAAAAATGATGACTACAGAAATTTGAATACCTAATTTCCTAAAATTGATCTATTTAGGATTTGATATCTAATAGTTGGGAGTTACAACTAATCATGAAAGTTTAAAATTAAATTATATAAAATTAAAATAAATTAGCGTTAAAAAAATGAAAAACAAAATTGGGAAGGGTCTTCCTTATAATGTTCTTTACCGCGTTGCTGCCTGCCTGCCTGCCACTTGCCTATAGTAGCAATTAAAGAAAATTAAGTAAAATTTAGGAACTCCTTTTGTCTCCTGATTCTTGCCTATAGTTTTTGAAAGTTTCTATTTTTCTAATTTCCATTCTTTTCTGGATCTCTCGTTTTTTTTTTTGGAAAGAGAGAGAGAGAGAGAGAAAGGAAGGGGATTAATGGAGAGCATAGCATTGTGGCAAGGGGTGACTCTTTGTGGAATTGTATCATGGATTGTTGTGTCTTCATGTCTCAATATAACCCAAAAGATCAGATCTTTGTTGCAACCTTGGGTCACCCATCATGTCATCTCTGGCACTTCTTTCATCCTCCGGATCCAGGTTTTGCACCTATATTTCACTGAAACAAACAAAACCCAGATTTTGTTTTGATTGTTTGTTTCTTTAATTTGTGCTGAATTTTGGTTTTTATTTTCTTCATACTTGAATTTTTTTTTCTGAGTTTTTTGCAGAAGCACCAGCATGGATTTTTGGATTCTTTGTTCTCTGGGTTGTCGTGTGTTGTTTCTGTGCCCTTTTATACTGCTTTTCTTCCTTTGCTATTCTGGGTATCATTTATTTGCTTTTTGTTTAGATTAATTTTTTCTCTTTTTTTTTTTCTTTCTTTTTGGAAATATGAGGTTGTTGATAAATTTTATACAGCAACACTTTAATTGAGTGGCTTTTGGGTAAAATTGTAGAGTGGTCATGGCAAATTGGCCAGGCAAATGACCCTTCTAATGGCTTTCTGTGATTATACAGGGAATTGTATAAAGGTACTTTTTGTATGATTTCTAGCTTGATCCTTTCCATTTTTTGATTATGTATTCTTTTATTTGTAGTAGAGTAGTAAGTCATGAAGTCATCTTTTCTTCCTTATGTTTGTGTTTATTTGTCATAGGATGTGCTATCAGCTCCTAGACCCAATTGTCCTCCTGTAAGGAGAATAACTGCCACAAAAGATGAGGAAGATAATGCTTTGGAATATGGATTGCCTTCTTCCCACACTCTTAACACAGTTTGCTTATCTGGGTATTCATCTTTCCTCTTCTTATTCCCATTTTGTTATATTATTTTCTCCTTGTGTTATGGGCAGATTTAGTGCATATTGTAGTGGGTTGTGTTGTACAAATAGTTCAAGAATAGCAGTGGCTCGGGTATGAGTTATCAAGTGTATTCCAAGAAACTTGAGAGGAAATATTTATCCATTCATCCTACGAGCATATGAATCATGCATCTGTAGCTATGCTCATAATTCTTGCTTCTTGGAGAAACACACTTTTTTTTCTTTTGAGTGGGTGAAGGTTCTACCAATTACTAATTGTTGTTTATTGGTTGCTTAGAAACAGTCTCAATTATTTTTTTGCTTTGAAATTGCACCTCGTGGCCTTGTTTAGTATAAATGAATTCCACAAATTTTTATGAATTTATTAAGAATTTTATGTTTGGCATGAATGAAAATGTTGATTTCACTTATAGAATTCAACTTAACCACATCAAATTCTAGTTTGAAAATGAATTCTATGTTTCAAATTCATTTATACCAAATAATGGGAAACATTTAAATGCCTTTGATATTGGCACTTTAAGAATCATTTTTTTTACAAGGGATATATTTACATCCTCTTTCAATGGACACTTACAGGTACCTCTTGCACTATGTCCTATCTTATATACAAAATCAAGATTCCATTGTGGAGTTTGCCGGATTTGCTGTTGTCTGTTTGCTTGTTGGCCTCATTGGTTTGGGTAGGAGTATATCTGTTTCCCAAGTTGTTGTTAGCATTATCAGTTTTTCTTGAGGATTCCAAACTAAAATTTGGTTTTCTTGGTAGGAAGAGTTTACCTCGGTATGCACAGTTTGATTGATATCATAGTTGGTCTCTCCATTGGGTTGGTAATCCTTGCATTTTGGCTTACTGTCCATGAATACGTTGATGAATTCGTCATCTCAGGACAAAATGGTATGTAGATTTCTACGGTAATTATGCATGGATTTATGTTCTGAACAAGTTAATTTGAAAAGCCTTTTTGTATTGCCAAATTGTGCTCAAGCCAATTAGTATTTTCAGACTTTTATGGAATGAATAAATGCTTGATATGTTTGAGCAAGGGAAAGAAATAGAAGCATAAATAATTGCATAGCATTCTTTTATCTTTTTCTTCAGTTCCTCTTTTAGTCTAAATTCAAGACAAAGAAAGGCTCTTGAACTCCAGAGTTCTTGAGCAAAGCATGAAAAAGTAGGACAAACATAATGGACATAGAGCATCTTACATGTCAGGTGAAAATTGACAAAAGCCTAATGCTGACCCAGCCATCCTAAATGAGTTATTTGGATAGGCCTTCAGAATCAAAACCACAATCAAATTTCCTATCAGCAAGCTTCAATTGATGATCTCTAGATTATCTTCCTCTCAAGAGGTGAAATATTCCCAATTCCGGGGCTCTATTGGACCATGTGACCCCAAATGGAAGGCACTTTAAAAATAGGTTTTTGGATGTCCTGTTTACTAACAACTGAATACAGATTTATTGGCAAAATTCTTGGGGACTGTTAAGGTTGCAAAGCATTTTTCTCTGGTGCTTGAAAATTCTTTATTTAAACCTCATCTCACTCCAAGAATGATGTCATTTGAATATCGTGGGCTACAATTCCTGATCTCTTGCTTTTGAATAATAGGTGTATTACTTTAGCAAAAGGTGGAATCTAGTTTCTGAATCTTGAAATGTCAAATATATTGTGTATACATATTTATGTAAAATTCAGAATATGACAAATTTTCTGTATTCTTACTTGAGTATAAACTATTTCACTTGCAGTTACAGCCTTCTGGGCTGCCCTAAGCTTCTTGTTGCTTTTTGCTTATCCAACTCCTGAACTTCCTACTCCAAGCTTTGAGTACCATACAGCCTTCGATGGTGTTGCATTTGGAATAGTAAGTAATTATTATCATTTAAAATTGAAGTTCATTTTAACTTTTCTTTACAGTTTTCTGTTACCAAAGTGTTCCCATAGGTTATGCAATTAGTGAGAGTCATTATATTGCTTGGAGAATACCCTAAATGACAAAGGAAGACATTGGAGATGCTTAGAATGACCTTAAAAGAGCCATGAAAAAGAAAACTTATAAAAGCTAAACAAATACCTTGTATTCCTTGAAGAAGATAGTCTCAACATAGTGAATTCACCGATTTTATTACTATACTTTTTGTAGATTATAAATTAAAAAGAAGAATATGGTAGCACAGCACAAAGGATGGTAAGATAACAGAGGTTCACACAAACATGGACATGCACACACACAATTTGTGAATTTAGTCACTTGAATGAAGAAAAGTCGCATGGAGTGGTGGAAGTGAAAGATGTGTGTAAAATACTATCCGTGGTTGTTCCTTCCCATGATACCATTAGAGCTTGTCTATGCCTCTGAATAAGCACATTGGTGCAAGGGACCATCAGGAACTGATGTTGTATTTATGAAGTATCAGAGTCATACTTATATCTGGTCGTCCTTATCTAACACAGGTACTTTAGGTTTAAGTGGAGAGTTGTAACTGTGCCCTAGAAAATCACTTGCTCTACTATCCAATGAAGGGAAAATAAAAGGAGGTCTTCTTTTTCTTGCTTTTAGGGCTTACTGGAACATTTTCTGTGAAGTTTCTCCTTTTTAGAGTTTTAGTTATAATTTGCTGAGAAGAAATATTTTATTTAAAAATTTATGAATATTACTAATTTTTTTAATTATCTATCGTTTTTTTTTTTTTAAATTAAGTTGGAACCTTTTATGAAATAAAATTTCCAATTAATGTAAACAAAATTTGCACATGTTATTCAGGTTGCTGGGGTTCAGCTAACATTCCACCAGTTCCACCATGAAGCTGTGCCACGCATATTTACACAACTTACTGTTCCTGCCTTTTTTGGAAGAATGCTCGTAGGAATACCAACAATACTCATTGTGAAGTTCTGCAGCAAGGCCTTGGCTAAATGGGTTCTTCCTGTGATATCAAACACATTGGGCATCCCCATAAAATCAACAAGCTATATTCCCATGCTGAAAGGATCAGTCAATGGTAAAAAGTCAGACGAGATTAAGCAATCGACTTATATCCAAAAGTTATTCTTCTTCTCCCATCAAGACTCATTTGATGTTGATACAGGTATTAGATTCCTCCAATATGCTGGTCTTGCTTGGTCTGTAGTCGATCTCGTTCCTTCCCTCTTCTCTCATTTAAGGTTGTAATTTGTAATTGGTAATATTATACTCGATAATTTTGTAAATAAAGTAATTTTGTTTTGGGAGAACCAATTAATCAAATCCTACTTCAGTGGAAAGTTGTTCTGAGAGTCAGGTTCATAAGTTCACGAACAATACTGGCATTTGAATGGCGAAGGAAGGATTTTAGGGCATGAACATCTCAGATTGTAATTTGGTATGTCAACTAATAATTGCTTTTTAAAATAAATAAATAAATCGGATTTATTACAAATAACACAAGTAAAAAAATTAAAAAACAAGTAAACCTTAGCTGAATTAGAGATATTGTATTGTCTTGGTAGTGCAATTTCTCCATCAAAACAAAATCTACACGTTAGAGGTTGTCATGAAAAATTCCTCCTTGTGTAAAGAAATTATTATAGATTTTATCTGGAACTAAAAATAAAAGCTGATGACAATTAAGGAATGAAAGGATCAACCAAATGAAGGGGGTCATCTGCAATATAGTACCCTGCAATGACTATTTAGTTCTTGCAACAATGAACTTCTGTGAAGATGTAGCTCAAGGCTTATGTTTATTTAATGTCAAACAGAGAAGAGATAGAGAGAGAGAGAGAGTGACTAACCTTTTAAACAACTCTTCGTTGACAATTACAAGATGAAAAAAAGATCAAAGCATCCACTAAATACCAAATATCCATTTATCCCCTACAGGACCCAAAAGGATTGGACAAAAGTAAACGTCAATTAAATAGAGTATCCATAATTCTGCTAAAGGTATAATCAATTGCTGATGGTCTTCCTACCATGAGCTTTAGCCAATTGCAGAAAATATCCAGCGTGGTTTCAAGCAAGACAAAAAAAAATGCACAAAACCTGACCTATAATACATGCTTTTGGGTTTCTACCCTGAAAAGCATGCCGAGAAAGCCCTGTAGACATTAAACTCGATAGATATCATTTGCAGCAAGGATCATCAACTGCCTGAGCGTTGAGTAGGGATTACGGGAGGTGATACTGGCACGCCAGAAGGCTGATTCACAGGAAGTAATCAGGCGTTCTTCGAGTAACATCAGGCTCACCCCTCCTGGGAGCTGGCTCAAACTGCAAAGCATCAAACAACCACCCTAAGAAGTTTTCACCAGACTTCAACACTACAATTATTAAGCAAAGGAAATTTGGGAGAGAGGGGCAGCCTGACCTGAATGAAAGTGTGACCCTTACAGTCATCAACTTCCAATATTGAAGCCATGTTTCCACAGCGATAACAATAATTAGGTGCACTGAATATGGTAACCACCTTCTGTTCCTGCATCAAGAAAACAATGTAACATCTTCAAGCTTTTGAAATTATTGTGCAGAACATACCCAAAAAAAAAAAAAAGAACAGCACTCTTGAATTGTGAAAATGATAATTACATGCGCCCAATTAAATCCATCCATAACAAGTTGATGTGCTCTAGCAATCAACTTCAAGTTGTTTGAATGATTAAATTGCTCGGATATATCCTGCACAAAAAAAACAAAAATTACATTAGAAAATTTCAGTAGCAAGGGTAACCATCTCGAGAGAGAATGAATGAAAAAAATGGAGGAATAAAACAGAGAGAAAAAAACACTCTTTATAACAAAGAGAGTTAACCAGCTCGAGAGAGAATGAATGAAAAAAACTGAGGAATAAAACAGAGAGAAAAGAAAACTCTTTATAACAAAGAGTTACCTGGCCAAAAGTATATCCAGCACCACGAGGTGATATGCCCCAACCACATCGATCATCTGGGTCAGACCATAATAGATCACACATTGCTCCTTCATGAGGAACCTCCTGAACACGATCAAAATTTCTTATGTTGTCGAGGGTTTCTATTGATGGAGACAATCCACCATGTAGGCAAAATATTTCTGACTCCACCTAGACATAAGAAAATAGACTTCAGATATATATCATTTATTCCAAAACATTTATTACTTAGCTTTCTTAAACAACAAATAAAGCAGAAAATTTCACCCAAGAGATCCCGTAAATATTGGAGAGATTTTCTATCCATACTTACAGGCAAAATTAAAAGATTTTCCCAATAAACACACTCATAATAATTAGCTAAACTTGTCATTGTTTTAGAAAATCCAAAAAGAATCCTGACGGGCAGAATGACTTAGAATCAGGCTAATATAAACAGGAAGAAAATTATAGAGGAGAGCAGTACAAGGATAATGGAGAATTTCCGAAACAAAAGAATAGCTCCCATAAGGATTAGCTAAAAAATATCTCTGAGCTTGTATCTTAGAATTAACACAAGTAGGTAAATCTCTCTGTAGTTCTCTCCATACATGTTCAATTTTCTGTTACTTGCAATTTTGCAATCATCAACAGAGTACCAGCTATAATGGATCTTGCTATTATTTTTTATTTTTTTTTTGGGAAAGCATAATGGGTCTTACTAACCAAGGCAGTCAATGGGAAATAATCAAAAAGGTCTGTGAAGATCTTCCAAACATTAGCATTGCCATACCTGTAACAAAATCATACAAAGAAAAAAGCATCAAACATATGCAAAAGAAGCAAAAGGCAAATGTTTTCTCTCGTTATAAAGCACAGAAAATATATAAATCATGTATGACCCCAACCAAGCATATCAAATCATCTAACTGTCTCCAGAAGAGCACACTAATGGTAGTTGAGGCCATATCAACAAACTCTACATTCACTTGTGATATCACTTATGATGACTGTAATTTCCAAACCAAAATGTTAAATATAGCTCACTTTAATACTAATACAGTTTGAATTCCACCAAAATGCTTGCTCAATTGCATTCCATCTAACAACTACATAAAAATATTTTGCATCACCATGAAAAACTAGAGGATCCTCCATGATATAATGAAACCTCTAAACTGCTATAACACAAGGTCATTTGAGCTTGCATATTTTTGCCGCATGATAAAGTTATGGAAACACTTGAAATGAAACCTATGATAATCTCCAGAAAAGATATTACAAGTGAACTGCACATCTAGTCCCATTTCTTCATTTCAACAAAAATATTCAGAGTTTTTCTAGTGATTATAAAAACTTGGTTTTTCCAACATCAACAGAAAATGCAGTCAATGTTCAATGTTTAAAACTCAAACACCATTATTTTCAAATGAAAATCCTTTTTTCTCTCTTTTTATTCAATGCTGACTTCTGAACCGTTTATGCAAATGACAATCCAGTTAAGATAACCAACTTGACACCGATAAGCTTTAACAAGTTCAGAGCATCTATTAGAAGACTTCCTTACAATGCAGTATCAAACATGCAAAAAGAAAAAGATGATAGATGCATGCAAGAAACACTAATATCACAAAACAGATATTAGAAAGTTCAAATGTGAGAAAAAGGAGTCTTTAACTCAATTTTAAAAACTTTGATGCTAATAAACTCCTGCAATGAAAATCATGTAAAAGTTAATAAAATAAAAAGGCAGATAGAGCCACATATACAATACAGAGACAAATATAGACAAAGGTACATGAATACATTTAGTGTATGTATTTGTGTGCATGTCCACATGTGCATTCTTACCATTCAAATATATTACTACTATTAGAACATAGTAAGAAACAAATAAAGGGTGTGTACAGAAAACTCACTTTCGTAGGCACTCATCATAAAACCCATAAACCTGAGTAATCTGCCAGAAGGAAAAACAAAAATGAAGCAATAAGTAGGCTGATATCCAATCTAGTGATCTAAAATTGTAGGTCAATAAAGTGAGATGCAAATTAAAATTTAAATTCAACTATCCAAACTATCCAAAATGAAGCGTAACATCATAACTCATATTGAATTAATTAAAACAAGTAAAAATTTACTAAAACAATCTACACAAAATATGACAATCATAATTTAAGATAGCATAAACAAAAACTCACAAAACAATCTACACGAACATAACAAATCATAGGTTAAGATAGTATGCTCTTCAGCATGCAAGTATTGCTTTTATATTAAATTTGGAAACTCAATGATAGAGAGTATGAATGAAAATATACCTGGCGACTTTCATGATTCCCTCTAAGAATGGTTATTCGCTGTGGATAACGTACCTTTAGTGCCACTAAGAGCTGGATTAAGGAAACAAATCAGTATCATTACATAAAAGTGCAAATGCTTCAGAAAATTTTATGTGATTTGAGCAACCCAGAATCAAATATTAGCCAGCACAAATACAATTAACTCAAATATGAAGATAAATATCTGAGCATGCGCATTCAACCTCTATGTTAAATAAACCAACCATCAAATGTGTGTTGAAATTCAAAGATTGCCACCAAAAGTGATCACCAAGACATCACATGAGATCGTCCCTTCTAGCAAATTTCAAACACAAACAATGATCATATATTTGTACCACCAACATACATTGCAAATTTTTTTCCCACATTGAAGTTACAAAAGAAATAAAGCAAGGGGAAGGTCTTTAATGGCATGAGCAGAAGTAGTGAAAGATGGTTTACCAACTTAAGATTTTTCTAAAGGGGTAACCCAAAGCCAGGTGGATGGATTAACAGACCCTCTACTACTTTGAGATTAAGAATTAGTTGTGTCATATTGTGATGACACAAAACAGAATCATGTACTTAGTTGCTTTGATTTTTTTTCTTTTTCCTATTTTAAAAAAATGATAAATTTAAGCTTAACATTCTTTAAGCTGACAGCAAAATAAAAAAACGATCCCTTGTAAAATAACTGCAGTTGAAACTTTAACAAATATCATTATGGCTCTTAACCACATTAGTTGACACATAAAACTGTATCAAAAGAATGTTATGTGGGCCAACCCACCAGACAAAACAACTATCTGATGCCAAAATTGTGTTAAAACTGCCAATACATCAAACCCAGACCATGTATGATACTAGGTCCACCCAGTTTTGCAGGCTATTTCCAATATTGCCACCAGAAAACTAACATCAAGGCAAAAGTTCCTAATTTAATAACCGGCTTTAAAATATAAACAAGGAAACTAGCACATCATTGCTAATTCATGCTCTTCCTATTGGTATGTGTAGAGGTAGTAATGGCACCCAATTAACAATAGTAAATGAAATGGAATCCTGGAGGCATACATACCGTCACAGTTTCAACAGAGTAATAACCACGGTCCACGTAATCTCCCATAAACAAGTAATTAGTATCCGGACACTGTCAATAAAACTTCGAAAAATGGTCAGAAGACTTAAAATCTGACAGCTAAAGGACAAATCCAACAAATATCTTACCAAATATCCAATGAGGAAGAGAGGAAAGAAAATTCCAAAAAGAACTAAATTTGCATTTTGCATAGGCCATTCTTTTGCATAAGATAAACATACAACAAAATATTTTAAAATCTAACGAATGAAAGCATTTTTTTGTGAGGAATTCCAATGAGTGTCAGATGACATGAATGAAACTAACATATATCATATGCACTCAGCTGAAACCGTGGGGACATTTTTTAGTAAACAATAATTAACGGACCTCCAAGTGAAAAGATTAATGCAAATGGAACTATGCATAAAATCTTTGATATGGAAAATGATTGTTTGTGCGTTTCAAAATGAAATGCGCTAAAATATCCATGACAAAATGAATAAAAACAAGCAGTTTCCTGGCCAGTGGAAATTTACTTGACTATACCTCATGTGTACTTCAACCTTCAAAAGCATTGGCGGGTCTCAATAAATTATTTTAGACAATCCCTCAGCTGAAACAGAAGAGTTAAAATACAAAGTGGACATAGTCAGAACCAATACCTTCCCTCCAATTCGAAAAAGTTCTGCAAGATCATGAAACTGCCCATGAATATCACCACAGATTGTCACAGGGCTTTTCACAGGCTGTGATAAAGGAAAAAAATATATATGATAACATTAATATTTATTTTCAATTATTCCTTTTAATGCTTAAAAGCGCATGAAAGATTACTACACTTAATAGACAGCCAAATGAAATTGAACTGAAATGGCTTCATATCCCAATTTCACCGGCATCAATTAACTTCTAAAAGGATATTCTATTTTCCCCAAGTTTAAATTAACAATAAACTAGGCAGGGTCCAGATATTGAGGATAATGGGCTGCACCTGAACATTGCTTTCTTGCATCAGTATCTCCTTAGCCTTATCACATAATGCTCCGACCTGCAGGGAAACAAATAATAATGAAAGAGCTACACATGTCCCACACAATTTAAAAACTTGTTAATAGCAAAAACAATAAACTCAAAATTGAAAATAAAACATCGAAAGCATCACTCAGAGACAATCCTGCCACTAAAATGGACAAAGAAAAGCGCTTTGGCATCATACTCTCTCAGTATTAAATTCCTTCATTTGTATCACATTATTAGAATGGTAAAAATTGATGAAATGAAAACCACAATCTAACCAGAAATCCTTTAAAAAAAATGAGTATTTTACAAATCGTTGGGATTTTCTCTATCATAGCAACAGATCAATACCATAGAATTCAATTCCTAAACAAAAAAAAACACACAAATTGAAGCCGAACCTGGGGCTCGGACAGTGGTTTGCACTGCATGAGCTGCGAGATCTGTTCGTCAAGATCGATGACTGAATCTGAAGAAAGCGAATTGGCACCCATATTGATAGTTTCTCTTACGCTCTAAGACCACGAATGGGTAATAATAGTAATTGGGGATTAGGGATAACCTAACCCTAAAAGAGATTGAATTGAGAATTTGACATGGTTCTTGGGTCTTCTTTTCAGTTTCTCGCAGTTGGCTTTGCGCAGTGAAACAGAGTGCGCGAGAAAAGGGAGTGAGCGAGATAGTTAGCTAATCAGTTGAGAAGATGGATTCTGTCTTTCTTTTTCTTTTTCCTTTTTTTTTTAATTTATTTTTTAGGAAATGTTTTTATAATTTTTAAATGGAATGGATGGTAGTTTTTTCTCTGTTTTTTTTATTGTTTTTATTAATTACTAAATTGGGAATGACATTTTGGTAAGGTAGGTTTAATATTTAAATATTTATATTATTGTATATTTATTATTAAAAGTACATAGCAACCTACTTTCATTAAATATAAGTATGATTTTATATGTTTCATTAAATATATTACATATTTTCATTTTTACTAATCAATATTTGTGAAAAATATAAAAAATAATAATATTACATAATAATAATAATACAATATGATTCAGTCGGACATCAATTTTATCATGACTCAAACTCAAAGGCACATAATCGAGAAAAAAAAATAAAAATTTCAAAATTTATAATAAATTTAATATCTAGCTAAATAATAAAAAAAATTATAACAGTTATAATTATTATAAAATCAAAATTACAGTTCACTTGTTAAAACAATTATATAATATAAAATAATATTTTTGAAAAATTTGAAGAAATATTACTTCATATATTTAATTAATAATAAATAATAATTTAGTTAAAATATTTATATTAATAATTAATTAAATAACTAAATAATAATTTAAAATAATAAAATAATTAATTTAACTTGATAAATGAATAATTATAAAACAAATAATTAACAATATAAATAAAATTAATTCAATAATGTATAAAATCTTAAAAATTAAAATCAAGTTTGAAAAATATATTTTTTTACTTATAAATTTAAAATTAATTTATATTCTTAAAATTATTAGTATTTCTAAATAAAATATTATTTTAAAAATAATTCAAAAATTAGAGTGTACAGTCTTAATTTATTCGTTATGCAGATATTCCAGTTCTAATTTAAATTCAATATTTCTCATAATATTTTCTATAAAAATACTTCAAATAATTTAAAATAAATTTTAAAATAAATTAAAATCTATTTACTCTTAATTGTAGAAAATATATCTGAATTTTCTATTTTTTAGTCTAAACTCCGATCACCATTGACGACAAACTGGGTATCATTATAAAACTCGGGAGGAGAGGAGTCCGTTGGAGTAAGAATCGCCTAGAAATAATAGTATAAATGGCCAAAATTATCGCGAGAATCTTTTCAGTGAGTGAGCCATCTTCTAATGGTGGATTTCCGCAAAACTTTGTAGCCTGAGGAATCGGAGGCCACCGATACTCCTTAGCCGATACAAGTTGTTGGCCAATGATCAAAGGCGGCATCTTTGACCTAACAGTGCTCTTTCTCTGATAGGTGATTGGTGTCAATTAGTCTTCTCCCTTATAATAACAATAATAATAATATACAATATTAAATTTAAATATCTAGAGGAATATTCTTTAAAATATTATTTGTCAATAATAAATAAATAATAATTTAATAAAATATAAATATATATTATTACATATGTTATAATATGTCAATTATTTTAATGTTCATACATCATTATAGTACTTAATCACCTAATTACACACAGTATTGTGGAGTTCTAACAGTTGACGCTCACGACTTTTAGAAAATAAAATTTTATTTTAATGTATTTGACATCCCAAGTCAGAAAAAAAAAATAATTTAGAATCAGCTTCCTCTATCTTGTCTCTGTAAAAATTATAAATCATTATTTGGTGAGTATCAGTTAGTATGTATATATCATTAAACAGGCAATATAAACATATGATAACAAAAATTGTCAATAGCAATCAAATGTCAATAAATACAATGAAGAATATCAATATATTCAATTTACATGTCAAGGTTAATTAATTTACACATCAAATATCTTTGGAAGTTTGGAACAGATAACAATCAAATTGATGAAAAAATGACCATCAATAATAAGCATTAAGATATAAGTTTGGAATCAATGAACGGATAAACAATACCCGTATCATGTAAATAAAACAGATAAATATCCATGAAACTCACATCACATGTATCAATTACATATCAATATACATAAAACTGATCAGATCTTATGGTTAGGACAGTTAATCTTTCCCAATTAAGATATCACGTATAATTAATGTGCACATTACCGACAGTATATACCCATTATCTCGTCGGAAGACAGTTTTGTCAAATCTCATGTAAATAGACCAATGAAAATCATTAACAATATCCAGTATGCATTAGGAACATTACGTTACAATGATTTTCGATCGATAAATATAAGCTTAATGGATATGGATCATTTTAATTTTTAAAAAAATTAAAAAATAATCAACAATAGTAAAGTAACATTAAATTAAGAAAGAAACATGTTTATCGGGTTTACATATCAAGACATGAATATGATATATATATTATTCACCTCATAAAACACTTTTTATTATGTTTTACTTCATTGCTCACATGTTCATGATACTCATAACAATTTTTTATTGATTTTTGATTCTACATATAAATATATATAAATATTATTCATAAAAAATATAAATATATATTATTACATATTTTATATAAATAAATGTTATTATTTTAATATATTCTTGAACCGGTCTCTCTATAATTACTTTTATAATAATATAAAAATTTAGATTATTAATTATAAAATTTACTAAAAAATAGAGATATGGGAGAATATAAAAATGGAAACAATTAAAATGTATCAAAAAATATTATTCTTATTATTTATTTATTTTTTTCATATTGTTATTTTTATTTTTTATTTAATTTGTGATCTAACTCGCCAAATTGATAAAAAATTATAGCATATTTTTTTGAAAAAAAGTTGTGAACTATATATTTCAATTTTATAAAATTAAAATAACTAATTTTTAATATTTAAAAAATAAAATTTTTTAGAAACAAAGAATTCGAAATGAAATTTTTGTAAAATTTATTTATTTTTAAAAGCCAAACTAAGTAAACTCCAACGGTCAACGACTCAACATGAGCTAGTCCGATCCTGAACTGGGCTCTAGTGAACGACCCCAAGTTCGGTCCTTTTTTATGTCTAAGGATAAACCAGTATTTTTTTTTTGTCTAACATTATGGATGACATTATAATTTATAATTTATATAAGTAATGTCATGCATAATTTTATTTTAAATAATTGTTGAAACGTTTAATTATAATTAAAAAGTATAATTTATTATTATATATCTTAATTATTTTTTAATATCTTATATAAATCATAAAAATAATAAAATTAGTAGTAATTATATGTTTATATTTTTTGATATTTTTTATAAATATTATTTGTAACATTTTAATAATTATTTACTATTATTATAGTTATATAAATATTAATTTGAAAGAATCTTCTTATTAATAATAATTTTTGCAGTGATAATATAAAATTTAAATCAACTACCAATTTGAGAAAAAAACTTTTAAATATAATTTTTTGAATAAAAAATTATTTAAACATTTATTTTTTATTATTTTACCAAATGAATAGAACTAGTTGCTGCAAGTAAACCAAACACTTATTAATATAACCACCAACGGCTTAACTTTGATGGCAGGGAGCAAAGCTTTATTCAAATTCGAGTTTTCTCCTTAATTTATTTCTTTATGCGAACACTAACTATTAAAAAAAGTATTAGTTTATCTCATTCAGTCTTATTTTGATTTTCCTTCAAATTTGAAGAATTAAAAAATATTTTTTATTTATTATCAATAAAAATATTTTAACCTTAGTAATTACTATTTATTTTTATACCTTCAAAATATCTAAATATACAAAATCTATTAATAACTTTTTTTTTTTCATAAAATTCTCAAATAAATTATTTTTTACGAAGAAATTTTCAGTTCGAGTTCTCATATTCTTAATCAGAATATGACTAATTAAAGCTATGAATTTTTACAAGAAAATTTTCATTTCTCTAATGCTAATCACTAATAACATACGATGCGACTTCTACGACAACAATTTAATCTTATGAAATTCATAAAAAAAATATAAGTCTATGCGAGAGTTAAAACTCATTGTGATATTAAATTGGATTATTGAATAAATAAACAAATTATAAATTTGTTACCTTGGTGTGAATTTTCCTAAAATATTTTATAGATATTTTTCTAAAAAAATAAAGAACACATTGCCAAACAATTAGTGTGAAGTGATGATAACTTTTAAATTATATTTCTCCGTAATTTAAGTTAATAACATATCTATCTTTTATACCTAATTACAATAACAATTACTCTAAATTTAGTGAAAATTTACTTTTTACTATATTTATATTGTAACTTACAAACCCCTAAATTTTTGGATAAGTAGTTTGAAATTAAGCATACATAGTTGCAGTTATTTATTATTTACCTTTCATTTCATGTAAAACAGTAAAAAAATTTGAAATATCCCAATTATTGTTTGGTAAGAAAAGAGTTTGACACAGTTGGCTAAAGTCGTACGGACCACCGTTCACTTAAAAAGATATTTCTCTCTTTTGTTTTGCTACGCACACAAACATAGACACAGCGACAGAAATAAGATCTTATTTGGAAAATAAATTATTTAAAAAAAAAGGAAATTGTTAAATTATAAATATTATTATATATTAAAGCTCTCTCTTTTACTCTCTCCCTTTTTTCTCAAGAAAATCAAGCGCTATTTTAGCTTCGTGTCTGATCCCAAAGAAAACTAGGGTTTCTCGCATTTTCAGTTCTAATTCAATTGTACACCAAACAGGTTTTCTTTCTCTCTCTTTTATTGTTGGTAATGGCTTTTAGTTACTTTGTGGATTTCATTTTGGTTCAAATTTTCTTATTCAAAACAAAAAGTGCACGCTCTCTCTCTCTCTCTCTGTTTTTCTCTTGTCCTTGTTTTAATGGAATTAATTGTTGTTAATTATATGCTTCTAGCTAGCTTGGCTTTAATTTCTGTAATGTAATCGCATTCTGTTGATTAATGCGCTTTCTGTTTTGAAGATCTTATTATCTATTTTTTCTTTTTAATCTCTTAGATTGCTTTACTTATTAGTTAATTTTTGTATTTGTTCATTATAGTTGTTTTTTTTTGAAGTAAAAATTTGCTTAATTGCATGTATTGTGTTTGATCAGGGTTTTCATTCGGAATGTGATAAGAGGTGATTATTTTGACTTGGAGAAGTTGGTTTTTTTTTGTAATTTGCTGTTGGTGGATTAGAGTATAGGGTTTGTAATTGTGGAAATTAAAATTTTGATTTCTAGAGAGTATGAGAACTTCATGGGCTGATTCTGTGGTTAATTCTGCATCTGAGAGTGCAGACTCTTCTTCCTCCGGTAACAATGGCATTCCACGCCCTACCCGTGCTACTTACGTTCCACCACACCTTCGTAACAGGACACGGACAACAGATGTTCCTGCTCTATCACCTGCTGTTCAATCAACTGCCAATGATCATGTAGGTTATGGTGGTGGACCTGCAGCAGGCGGTTCCCACTGGGGTGGTGGTTCTAGACCAGATTTTGGGCGTCCAGGATATGGTTCTGGTGGCCGGCCTGGCGGCGGCGGCGGCGGCGGCAGTAGTGGTAGTGGTTGGAACAATAGAAGCAGTGGGTGGGACCGAGGGAGAGAGCGTGAGGTGAATCCATTTGGCAATGATGATGGTGATGCGGATGGCACATTTGGTGAACAAGAAAATATAGGCATTAACTTTGATGCTTATGAGGATATTCCGGTAGAGACAAGTGGCGACAATGTGCCAATGCCTGTAAATACCTTTGCAGAGATAGACTTGGGTGAGGCAATGAATCAGAATATTCGAAGGTGCAAGTATGTGAAGCCAACCCCAGTTCAGCGTCATGCAATCCCAATAATACTTGCAGGGCGGGATTTGATGGCTTGTGCTCAGACAGGGTCAGGGAAGACAGCTGCCTTCTGCTTTCCAATTATTAGTGGAATTAGGCGGGAGCAGTATGTACAGAGACCACGTGGACCAAGGACTGTATACCCACTTGCTCTTATTCTTTCCCCTACGAGGGAGCTCTCATGTCAGGTGGATTGAGATTCAGGCTACTTGTGCATCTCAGAATGTGCAAATTTCTAATGTAGCTATTCTATGTTAATTTTTCCTATTACAATCTAATTGCAGATACATGATGAAGCCAGGAAGTTTTCTTATCAAACTGGTGTCAAGGTGGTAGTTGCTTATGGTGGAGCGCCAATCAACCAGCAGGTTTTGATCA
This sequence comes from Aleurites moluccanus, assembly GCA_948193065.1. NCBI lineage: Eukaryota > Viridiplantae > Streptophyta > Magnoliopsida > Malpighiales > Euphorbiaceae > Aleurites > Aleurites moluccanus. Next base: position 15,944 of record CANXYC010200006.1, on the reverse strand, counting down.
TATGATAGTATTTTTTTTTTTTTTTGTCTTTATCTGCTTGTTCTTGTCTATTTATCCACTTACAAGGTTTCGTTCAGTAGAAATTTATCTATTATTGATGTTTCTCTTTCCTCTCATCATTTTATTGGTTCATAAAAAGAGAAGAGGCCCACTTAAGAAAAGATTTCAAAAGCGAAATGGTTGGTGTACATGGATTTTGCTCTTGTGGATATTCTAGTAGTTTCTAAAACTGACTATAATTGAAGATAATTTTCACAAAAATGGGAATTTGGAGATGACCAAAATGTGAGATATACAAATGGTGAAAGGAAGCGTGCTTGATATGCAATATAAAAAAAATATAAGCGTGCTTGATATGCAATATAAAAAAAATATTCTTAATTTTCATATCAGTTCACTTCTTTTTTGGATTAGTGATAGTGAGAAAATGAATTCATTCCTATACTTAACCGAACTATGACGTCGCTAGAGTCTCACAGTTTAAACCATTTTTAATTAATCAAACAAAACTTGCTCTCTCTTGGTGTGATTTGTTTATAAGTTGCTCTTTTATTTTGTTAATTATTTAATAAATTTTATGAGAATAGAGATGTGCTTTTACAATAATGTGAGCCATTATGTGCTTGCCTTTTGTGTCACTAATCTCATTGTTACCATCAATATTTGTACATTCAAAATGTTATGTATAGCTTTTGCCAGTTGTTCTTCCACTCCTCTTTCACTCCACTCCAGCTTCTTTTATTACGCCTGCCCTTGCTTCAAGGCTTCAGGCATTGTCCACAACTGTTGTGATTATGTGATTGCATGCATTGATGATTGTGCGAAAATTTCTGGTTTATTTTCTTATTTTCCGCTTAAGATGGTTCTAGGCATCCATTTTATTGTCCCTTATGATTTCCCTAATAATGATGAAAAAATTCTACCTTTCTGGTGGCTAGTTGCGTTCAGTATGTTTATGAGAATTCAGTAGAACTTGCCATTGGAGTTATTTTATGGCTTTGTCAAATCATGGCTTAACTAAACAAGCATCCAACCTACACAACATGTTAAGGCCATGAACTAATCATCATAGGAGCCTTCTTTTAAGATTTGCTTGTTTGTTATATGTGCTTACAATGTTTATATGTTCTGATAATTCTAAGTCCATTAAAAAATACATTTCGTTTTCTCTTACTAGGCCTGGCCACCCTCCCCCATTCTTTCTATTTTCCAATACAGTTCTTAGTTTTTGTGGGTAGCCAATTGGGTGTCTAGGATCATTGGTACTTGGGCATCATTGTTATAGTAAAAATATCAACAAACTCGGGGGCACCATTAAGAGACAAAAGGCTCCAACTTGTGTTATTGACCCCCTTAGCCATTACTTCTTTTCTTGTACTCCAGTGCAGTTATAGTTGGAGCATTTAAGTACATAATTGTGATAGAATGAGTTGTGAGGTATGGTTATTTGGTTTGGAGGATATGATATATTCACACTTTGTTGCACAATATTGGTTTTGCTGGCTCTGTCCTTCTTCCTTTGCCCAGTGCCAAAGCAAAGAGGGAATAAGAAGTAGAAAATGAAAGAAAGTAAAAAGGATCTTTTAATATATTGTTGGCTTGCCTTTGTAATGACATTTTGATATTTTAATTTGGGATTACCATGGAGGCAAGTAACCGGTGAGAATCTAACCAAAATAAAAATTATCAAAGGTGAGAACTTAGGTATAGTAATTAAAGAATATTTTTTGGAATTTATTTGAAAAATAACCTTGAATCTGATATAAAAACTGAAACAGTTCTGAAAAAGCAACCAACAAAAAGCAATAAGTACTCACATTTGGTGATTTTGGTTCCTTGTTGGCAGTTGGCTTATTTATTTAACTCATATCTAGAGAGCTGGAGGATGGCTCAAAATTTGAGGTTGTTAGGAATTCTTCACACTATAAACTATGTGCTATGGGCATAAAGCTAATTTATATATCCTTGACAGAGCTGAGAATAATGTCACTTGAACTTGCCTTGCTTTTCTCGTTCTCTGATTTAGTGGAGGTTTTTGTAGTATGAGAATTGATGCCAGAGTGGATTAGGTCTAGCTCTCCCCCATCCCATAGCCCACTAACTGCTGGCAGCTAACATTTAATGATTGATTTCCAACAACTAATCAAAACTGTCAAACTAAACTGGTCCTTATACATCACTATGAAGAAACTCAGTACTCTAGTCGTGGTAGCAACAGTGACCATAAGATGACTTGATATGTTATTTGTATGGTGTGCGCTTTTCCTACTTGTCATAGTGCCTTAATTCTACATCTAGCTGTGTTTTGCATGTATGGTATCATAAAATATCTGCATGAGCACTTGTTGCCTGCTTTAGTTGTTCACTTAATCTTTCTTAATTATTACTTGGTCAGTTGCGAGAACTTGAAAGAGGAGTTGATATTCTTGTGGCAACTCCTGGACGACTGGTGGATTTGCTTGAGCGGGCTAGAGTGTCATTGCAGATGATTAGATATTTGGCACTTGATGAGGCAGATAGGATGCTGGATATGGGTTTTGAGCCTCAGATTAGAAAGATAGTGGAACAAATGGACATGCCTCCCCCTGGAAGGAGACAGACAATGCTGTTTAGTGCCACTTTTCCAAAAGAAATACAGGTTTTGTTATTAGATGCTTGAATATTTTCTGTTGGTTTCCACTCATTTTCTTGTGAACCTCTGTAATTCATTAATGCCTTTATCTTAGGATGTTATTAGTGCCAGAAGTTCTTGAGATAATTGCCAGTATTTTATTGGAAACAATCTATTTTGTTATTAAAGTTGTGTGGAGTATTTTAGGTGTGCTTCTTTGTTGAAATTTTCAAGTAAAGTTTCTAAGAAAATGACGACTGTTAGAAAATGTGTTTAACAGTTAAGAAATGAAAACTGCATTTGAAAACTGGATTTCCTTCCCCTGTTTTCTCTCCAATTTTAGAAAACTGGGGGAAAAAACTCATCAAAATATGAACAGAAAAGTGAAAATGTACTTCAGTTATCAGCCCAAAGAAAAAGTTTTATATTTTCAACAGGTAAAGACGTTTTTATATTTTTTTATGGACAAATGAATCATAAAATGAGATGAAAATTAAAGAAAAATTGAACATCTTTGTCTCAAAGTAAATGCAAACTTGACTTCAGGAGTGGCGGTTTTAATTTGATTTGATTATAGGATGTGGCTTATGTTGTAGATTGAACTATTACCTACTTATTTCAATAGGTCTCTGTGTGTAGGTTGCGTAAGCAAACAAATATTTATGTAGTGAAGGCTAGTAATTGTATTTTTATTGAAGAATGACATTTCAAATCGCATCTAACTTCTTTGGTAAATTGGTTGGCATGCAGAGACTTGCATCTGATTTTCTTTCATATTACATTTTTTTGGCTGTCGGAAGAGTTGGTTCTAGCACTGATTTAATTGTCCAAAGAGTTGAGTATGTTTATGAGACTGATAAAAGAAGTCATCTCATGGACCTTCTTCATGCACAGAGAGAAACTGAAAGTAATGGCAAGGTACTGCAAACTATTTGTTGCTTTTGGAAGTTTGATATGGTTCATTTGTTCTATTCTGTTGCAGTTACTGGTGATTTACTTTGTTCGTATTAATTATGAAGGGCATTAGTATTGCCATTGGGATCTTCCTAACTTGGTTTTAAATTACACATTTAGCTTCTTAAATCTGATTGTCTATTAAGAAGGGTAAAAAGGTAAAGAGAAGTAGAAGAAAAGGGAAAACAGTGGACCAATTTGTGATGAGAGTTAAAAATGGGAATAAGACAGACAAGAAGGAACTGAAGGATACAAATAAACAACCAAAAAAAAGAGGAAAAACTAAAGCCTAATGAACTGTGCAGGGCGGATGTTTGTTTAAGAGACACGATTTTGAGATGATTTCTAATATGTTTTTCTATATGGTAATAATTTCTTGTGATTTTGCAGCAATCTTTGACATTAGTTTTTGTGGAGACGAAGAAGGGAGCTGATTCCCTAGAACATTGGTTGTGTGTTAATGGGTTTCCTGCTACAACAATTCATGGTGATAGGACACAACAGGTGAGATCTTCTGGTTCAAATTTCTTAAGTAAAGATATTTTAGTATGGTGTTCTATACTTTGATTTATTCAGCAATTGGCATGTTTTGTCGGTGCAATGCTGTACATTGTTGTTAATGGATATCTTTGCAATGATGGATGGTTACTAGACTGCTATGTTAGCTTGTAATGTTTATGATTTAAGAAAAGAAATAGACAGCATGCTCCAATCTTGATGGAAAATTTTCAGTAGAAACTTTCTTCTGCTTGTGTTGTTATCCTTTCTCTTATGACATGCATTTTCTGATTCTGGCAGTAGACATATCTTCAACCTAATTATTTTAATGGATTTGTTTGTAGGAAAGAGAAATGGCATTAAGATCATTCAAAAGTGGGACGACACCAATTTTAGTAGCAACTGATGTGGCAGCACGTGGTCTTGATATACCTCACGTAGCTCATGTGGTCAATTTTGATCTTCCCAACGACATTGATGATTATGTTCATAGGATAGGCCGAACAGGACGAGCCGGAAAGATGGGTCTAGCCACTGCTTTCTTTAATAAGAACAATTTGTCGTTGGCAAGATCACTCGCAGATTTAATGCAAGAGTCAAATCAAGAAGTGCCTGCATGGCTTACACGCAATGCTTCACGGGCTTCATTCAGTGGTGGGAAGAATCGACGAATGGGGGGCGGCCGTTTTGCTGGCCGTGACTTTCGAAGAGAGAGCTCATTTATCCGAGCTGCAGATTATTATGGGGGAGGGAATAGCAGTGGTGGATATGAAGTTCCTGCTGTTCCTGGCAATTATAGTGGGGGATATGGTCCAGGTGTGGCCAGTGCTTGGGATTAGTGTCCCACTATATATACTGACTTTTAAATTCTCTCTGTTTTCTCTTAAGTATATAATTTTTCTTCTTCAGAATCGAGGATACTCCATTGTTCTTGTTTTTTCATTTTGGTTTGAAACTATGGAAAGCTGTATGGTGTTCCACTCTTGTAGGCTTACCAGAGTATTTAAACCAAACAAAATATATGCTTTAGGTGTTAATGAGCTAAAAAAAAAAAAGAAAAAAGAAAAAAAATAGCCAAATCATAAAACAAAACAACCTGCATAACCATTGTATATATAAAGTCTCAATGTAAAGCATAACATGTTTGATGTTTATAGTCTGATAGCTATACTCTGAATGAACAAATTACATTTTATTGGATGAATGAATTTGGTGGTTTATTGTTTATCTTGTTTTGTGAAAAGCTTACTGTTCAAAAAAAAAAAAAAGGAACCTCAAGTTGCTGTTGTCCTCATTATTTTCTGTCTTGGATGTTATACAACAAATGAATTAAGTAAAAATAAGTGATAAATCAGTAACAAATAAACTTTTTTTTTTTACATGAGACTCCATGTGGTTAGATATAAGAAATCCTGAATTGATAATATTGAATATATGATTTCGTATTAAAGTTTTAAATAATAGTTTAAAACTTTAATAATTAGAATATAAGAAATTCACTTTATAAATAATTTTGACCTTTAATCAACATTTTCAACATTAATCTATAGGTTCATATTGTAATACCTAAAATCTTTCTTTCATGGAGGACTCTGGTAAATATCTGGGAAATTTCCAACTTATTAGGTCTATTTGACGTTGCTGTTCGTGCTGCAGTCAGAAAAACACTTTGCAAATCCTTAAAATTGAGAAATCTTCTTTCCTCTAATTCTCAACTATGTATGCAAGTTAAAGTAAGGAAAAAAAAAATCTCACGATTCAAAATTGATATTATAATTCAACAATGCAAGTTATATAAATACATCCTACCCAATAAGAAAAGGCTTATGTTAACTAGTTCAAATGTGGGAACTTCGGCTGTACCATACCCCCTCCTAATAAGTCCTTCCAGGCATCCACTCACCACAGAAAAGATCATTTAAGGAAACCAAGATTCAGATAGATACTGCCTTGGCGTCATTACTTTGAATCACAGATAATAATATAATGACCACAATTGGCTATTCCATTGATAATAATAATAATAATTTCAAGTATGCAGGTCTCAAAAATGAGTCTGCATTTTGTCCATTTGATACTTCAGTGAATCAGCATTCACCTGAGAAACTGGTATTGATTTACTGCTGCTCTCAAAGTTTGATTGATATGGCAGTTCTCTTGTAAGTTTTCCAGTATGCATAAGATTGTTTCCTGAAGCCTTAAAATCATCCATGTATCAATTCACTCTCTATGCTGCTTGAACTCCCTGACTTTGTGCAAAATCTAAGAAAAACAGCAGGAATTATGCTGCATATTCAACTTCCCTATCCTAACTTAAAAGGAACTGTTTTATTTACATAGCAATCAATGGTTGTAGAGACATGAAAAAGAAGTTGCTGATCAACATTACGATTATCTAGTTTCAGTAGATAGTTTCAGCATGACCTGTGTACCAGGAATCGACCTTGACAGCAAGCCACAAGTAAAATTTCTAGTTCATTGGCCTAAAATGTCTCGACCTAATCCATAAAATCAACCTTTTAAGAGTAAAACATCCCTTCCACTATGAATGCATGCATGCTAGGAAAAAAATCAACTATGAAATTTGACCACAACATTTATGTCTTTTTATTAAATGCATCTTTTAAAGTAAAACATGCATTCTAACGGGTGACTAATTTGGTTAGATAATGAGGTCTGCATTTCTAAGGGGCATTCAAGTTTGCATATAAGTTTATATTCCTAAAGGCTGCATCTTCCAAGTTTATGTTAACAAAGCAAATCAGAATACTTGCTGTCATATGAAGCTGGTTTAGCAATCAAGGCAGCACATAAGATCTTGTATTAATTAATTGATGATGAAAAAAGATACAAGAAGATGGATGTCAAAAACAAGAAGCTCAATTTTCACAAAATGAAGTGACTTCGTTTTCTATCTAATTGCCCCGACAACACATTTTCAACTTGTAAAATACCTGCAGAAAATTGAATTTTGGAGCGCATAACAAGCCAATCTGAATTATCTAATTGCATCCTTTACCTCAGTATTGGGGTATCACTACAGTTCTCCTAATTATGCACCAAGATTCTTGATTCTGTTGGATAAAAGCTAATCCTCATCAGACCCTTCCTCGATCTCAGAGGTCACCTCATAGCAGTCATCACCTGTTTCTCCCTCTTCCTCCTCAGATTCATCTGGTACAGTCTCATCCTCAACATCATTCAGCAAAATGTCTTCAGATATCAGGTTTTCACCTTTATTTCGATAAAGAAGTCCAGTTCTCATTACATGATAAAACTTATCTCTTAGACGAGCAAGAGGATGAGGATTCACTAGTTTTCCCCGCTGGTAACCTTCTCTAAGGGCAATAGTGGTTGTCTTACACTTCAATGAGAGGTAGAAAATACCAGGATACCTTGTAAATAGTCGAGTAAATTTATGTGGCAGAATCAATTCCTCTCTCAAGCTCCTCAAGTAGTTCCTTTTTGTCTTCTTATGAATTGTCAGGCTCAAAAGCTCATGCAAAACCCCAACAACTCTCTTCTCCATGAGTTCACTATTTGGGTCAATCTGTCTTGAATCCTCATAAGGTGAAATATAAGGTAACTTATGAAATTCCTCCATCCATGCTCTCACCTTCTTCTGTGCCCCATAACCCCTTGGAAAACTCATTGGGAAAGCCAAAGTCGTCTGCCCCCTCTTGAATTGCTGATACTCATTACCCATTTGTTTGCTCTCATTACTACGCTGCAATTCAGAAACTGCAAAGTCCTTTTGCCATTGCACAAGCCGTAAGCACCCAACACCATTTGATGCCTTAACAAATTGAAAATAATCGGGGTATTTGGGAATCAATATTCTCTCAAAATTATCTGGCAAACCAAGGTCCCACTTCAAAGGATGTAGTGGTTGAAGTGGTACTGTCCTACTTTTCATCATCATAAGCACTCTACAAAGCCTCTCCACGGTATCACTCTCATAATTTTGGTGAATGCTTTGTTCCTGTGAATCTAGCAGGAGTGCAGTGTCCGTCAATCGGAAACAAGGCAAATTCGCAAAGCGGACATGTGGAAATTCATTAAAAAGAGTTGGGTACCTACACATTGATGGATTAAATATCATTATTGTTTTAAACATCGCACAAATCCTCCCAGCAACATCCTTATTCGCATAAAATAAGTGCAAATCCAATCAAATGAAAGGGGAAGTATATAATGAGTGTGCAAAAATTTGACAATAAATGAATCAATTATTTTCATTTCCTAAGCCCCCTAGAAGAATTATACAGCATAGAACAATTAAGAAACAAGGAAAATAAGCAAAATCCATAAATTGAAAAATACTCATATTTTCAAAACTATTCTACTTTCGTTGCACGAATCCACTTTCATAATTAACAATTTAACCAGACTAACTAATTATCAAGGAAAAGGGATAAAATTGCAAAATGACTAATCGAATAATAAATGAAGAGTCCCAATTTCATTGGAGAGAGAGAGAGAGCAAAAGACCTGCGCAAGAAGCGAAGAACAGGGACAGTGAGGCCAAGAAGCTTTTGCCAATCAGCAACAGACTTAGCAGTGAGAAAGCCGGTAGGAGAGCGCTTGATTGCGTCCTTCAAAAGACAAGCCGCCTTGAGATCAGTCTCTTTATCAATGATGTGGTCTAGGCTACGATTCTTCACCCACTTAAGCCTGACCTTCACTATTGATCGATACTGAAGAAGAAAATGGTTGTTGGGTTCAAATGGAGCTTTTGTGTGCAACAATTTTTGTATAGTAATTAAAGATTTGTGGGTTTTGGAAATCATTTTCATTTATTTTTTTAGTGAAAAAAGCTTTCTTGTTACTTTTTTCTCATCTGGGCTTTAAACATTAAACCTAAAACTGAATCTCAAACCTTTAAATATTTGATTGATTTTTAGCGGGTACCGAACCACTGGCACTGATCTGATGCAGGGAGAGTGAAAAGGGAGTGCTCATCAACTGACGACATTTCGTTTTGGTGATTTTGATATTGACCAATTACAATTTTGATGCATTTTCATCCCTACATCTGTCATCATATTAAACCACTAACATTTAAAGTCTGGATTCTTTGAGGCGTTTAGTAGAGGAATTACTAAATATGCAATTGATGTAAAAGTGCGATTGATAAATCGCTAATCGCTAAAAACAACTTATAATTTCTTATGGGATTTACCGATTGAAAAAAAATTTTGTCATAATCGAAATTTTTAGTTGGCCAACTAAACAACATAATTTTTTTCAATTGGCGACGTGTATATTGACAATCGGCAATTAGGGGTATTTAAACAGTCCCTTTGTCTTTTTAAAAAAAGCGACATGCGGAATAAAATTAATATGAAATAAAAAATGGTACACTCCAGAAAACAGAGAATCCAAATTACTTAATTGGTAGTGTTGGATACCCCAATTGTAAAATCTCTATCAACTAATCATAATAATCGTTTGATTCTTGATTGTCCCTTTATACATACTCCACTATTAATTATGGCTCCTTATTAACTTCAGTGTGAAATTTATAGCCACTAACAAAGTATATTGGATAATAAGTCATAAACCATAAATGACTTATTGCTAAAAATTATATGAAAGGGTTTGAGATGTCTTTTGATGGATTACTTGCAAACCAATAAAAAGATAGAATATTATAATTACTAAACTAGTTTTTGCGTTAATATTGAGAACTAGTAACTACAAAGACAATGAGAAACCCTCGTATATACTTCAAAACAATTAGCAAATTCACATTCCAATTTATTATATATCTTCGTATCAATAATTATTGGCCGATAAATAATAAACCAATTAATGAATACTGAAGATATATAGGATAAGAATCTAATTCAAAAAAATGTATTTACTTAAGGGAGAAACATCTTTATAGTTCAATAAAATGTATATTTAAATTGCATTATATTTCTCAGTTATTAAATGTCTTCTCTTTGTTTCTCCATAAGGATGACCCAGATGAGTGAAGATAGTGAAATTCTCTTCTGTTTTTTTCTCCTTCTTCACATCCCTCATCATCATTCCATAGAACTCTTTGATTCCTTGTATACACATAAAGCTCAAATTAATGAGAAAAATGATGAAACTTCTTCTACTATATATGCATTGCATATGGAACCTTCATCCTTAGATTTATTCTTAATATTATTATTCAAGTGTCAAAGAAAAATACAAACGTTGAAAAAGAAAAATTTTTTAAAAAATAAATTATGAAGATTAATAATATGGATATTATAAAGTAATAAAACCATTCAAATGGATGCATCAATCGGTATTACATTAGACCTGCAATCTTCACTTTGTAAGGAAAATGAATTGAAAGATTTTCCATAGAGTCAAATAAACTAAAAGGAAATGTCTTTTCTAATTTGCATAAAATGATTGAAATTTCTTCTTTTAATTAAATCATATCTTTTACTTGAATCACAATAGAAGTAAGCTCTATGAAAAATAAAACTCAATTTTGTCAGCGTTTTCCAAACCACCTTCGGGGAGAAACTCATGGAAAACAATTGGCAGTAGTCACTACATCAATACATGACAATCATGATTTGTCATCCCGAGCAATTTATATTTCTTCATGTCCACACATTGGCATATATTGGAGATGTATCCTTTTGGAAATCTTAGACTCTTCACTCATTCATATAGAACTTTCTTTGATGCCTTGTCTAGTGTGTAGCATGCCTTTGGATATAAATCGGTTCCTTCATCTTGTTTTAGCTCGAATCTCCTAAATAATAGTTCTATACCAGCTCTAGCTTTGGTATTATTTTTTATCTTCTCTCTATATTCATTACAGTGTTAAACGCATTCTTAAAAATATTTTTCTCAATGTGCATCACATTCAAATTGTGATGTATGAGAAGGGAATTCCAAATAATGCAAATCCCAAACTATGCTCATTTTCTTCTAACTACAATTCCTAAAAATACGAGCATTATGTTCATCGGTGCCTATTTCTGTAACCTTTTTCAAACCCATATGCTCTATTTTCTCCAGAATCTCCTATCCAGACTATAATGAGGGGGAAAGGAATAAATCATTTTCCATCTTCTGAAATGGTCCTATCATGTCTAAATGAGTGATCTAGCAAAAAGAACTTATAATGATTGTCAAGCCACAATTATTTTTTGCCATTATGAAGAGTGAATGCCTCAATTTCGTCCTTATATTACAGACAAGCTCATCCTCTCTGAATATTCTAACTAAAAAATATCGCATATGCAGGGAAATTGCTTATTGTCCACATCAAACTCTTATTTGAAAATTTTGCTTACTTGACACATCATATTCCAGACCCCCTCATCTGGTAGCTACTTCAATTCTTCAATCAACAGTTGTAAGTACACATCTAACTTGTACTTAGGGTCATTCGGGCCTAGAATAATTATAGTAAGGAGCATGTACTCCTTATTCATACACAACTGTAGAGGCATAAGGGGGTGACTATTACTAGCCATGAGGAGTATTGTTGTGTCAACTATCCAAAAGGTTGAAATCCGTCAGTGCACAATCAAAGTGTTATATTCCTACTCTCAAATGCAAAAGACAAATGAGTCCAATTGAAATGCTTTCATACTTCACCATTTGAACAATGTCGCATAACACCTTATTCCTCGTTATGTTTAGCATGCCATATCATGTACTTAGCTATGACTTCCGAGGCATATAATCTATGAAGTCTAGGTATCACATCCCAATTTCGGAACATGACGGTCCTAAGATACGAGAGATGTCAGAGGCGACCGGCACCCGTAGAACCTAGTATCACATACAATTATCAAATACTATCAATTATTTAATCAATTACTCAATTATGTTCTATGCTGGCAATCTATAATCTATCTGTAATTCATTATGTAATTAGTTGTAGCTATTATCATCTCATGCCATAATATTAATTAAACTCCATAATATGTCATACATGCATAATTATAGTCTAATTATACTATTATACAACCCATAGAGCATCTATAGAATACATACAAAATACATTATTAAAAATAATTACACTGTTACACAATATAGCAGAAATCCACAGAGATATCAATAGACAGGATTCTGCCTCCTACTCTGCACCTGGAAAAGAAAAAAGGATGAGTATAAAATACTCAGAGAATCTAATATGTATCGACTAGAAGCAATTATTGGAATATCAATAAATAATAGGCAGATAACAAATAATATCAGTCTGCTCAACAATGTCTAAGTAAGAATCAGAATACAGTAGATGACTGTAGAATCAATAATCATGTCAATAAAAAAGATATCACGTGGATAAGACAGATAAAGGGCCATGAAACTCATATCACATGTATTAATCATGTATCAATAAATATAAGACTGATCAGATTTTATGGTTAGGACTGTTAACCATTCCCAGCTAGGATATCATTATACAATGTGCACATTGTCGACAGTATGTACCTACTACCCCGTTAGAGAGGCAGCTTTGTCAAATCTCATCGGAAGCAATAAGAATATGGAACAAGTCAATCAATATCAATATACAATGAAATCTCATCAAGTAGCAGTAACTCGTGAATTTAATCAAACGAGATTGCAATTTAGCAATAGATAAGCAATAGATGAATCAATAAACAATAGTATTACGATTAGCAATTAACATTGAGATGAATCAAAAGTTGGACAAATCAAGTCAAAAAGTTAGCTCAATTGGCATGTCAATATCGCTGGCGACGATGACATTCAAATGGTAAGCCTACGGATGAAAACAATGGTAGGCCTATGAATTTTGAACTAGGCATTTCATCGAACATTTGGTGTGCAATAATGGGTGGGCAAATTGGCTAGGTTATGGTGCAACATTGACATTGCACATATTATCAACAAATAGCTCACAGTGTAGGCAACACATAAAAACTTTAATTTGCCAGCAATAACCACAATCAAAAGGATTAAAATGACATAGAAAATCAAAGGAAAAACAAAACAAAAATCAAGGCAAAATGGGCATATGTGGTTTGACCAAAATGGCCATTTTGGGATAAGTTTCCAAACAATATTTTAACACATTAGCCATGATAATTGTTGTATATTAAACTCACCTCACACTTCAAATCACTTAGAAAAATTAATTTGCCACTAATTCTTTCAAAGTAGGTAAAAATGACATTCTTCCAATTCTTCACTTTCTACATCAAACCAATCAAATATAATCTATCTATTAGTCTACAATTAACATATTCTAACTCTAATTAACATCAACTAACACTAATTCAAATATTCAAATAATACAACTTTGAATTAGGGTTTCAATTTGGGAAAAACTTATCAAATGTATCAATTGATACAATTAAACACAATACCCATTTATTTTATCATCTAATACACCTAAATCAATTATAAAACCAAACAAATCAATTCTTTATCTCAAGGTGATGATCCACCTGAAATTTTTCTTTGCTTTAGTCTTGAATTTCTTTGTGATTTAAAGTGAAAAATGGATGAAAGATGGAAGATACAAGGTTGTTTTAAGGTCTTCTATTAATTTTTCTTTAAAAACAAGCTTGAAAATAGTGGAGAATAGCCAAGAAGTGGTTCGGCCATAAGGTGAGAAGGAGAAAAAGATGACCAAAAATCTTCTAAGTATTGCATATATAGGTGGCTTAAGTGGCAAATTACATTTAAGTCCTTAAACTATCCATTAATTATACTTTTACCCTATTTCCTTCTGTAATTTATTATGTCAATTCTATTGAGAATTAGATTTAAAAGTGGGAACTAAAATAACTTCTTTTTATTTGTAGTTTATTATAAAAATACTTTTAGAGCCATTTTGAAACTCAAACAGTTGGTTTCCCACTATATCCCTAAAGTTCAATTTATTTATGATTTTGTCATTACTTAAATTTTCAGTGTTCCTAAATATTTTTCACCTCTTTCTTTTTATCATAATTTCACATATAAATATATGATTCTTTACCCCTTAATCTGAATCAGAAATTTATCTGTCGACCGGACTGCTATTTTCCTGGACAGTGTAATTAACACCGACATTTTCTGGACAGTATCACAAATGCATTCTAACTGTGTTTCAAAAATTATTCTTAGTTATTTCGATAATCCCAGACCAATAACTGATTATGTTATTTTTCAATCATGGTAGTATTTTCGAGGATATTACACTAGGAGTTAGAGAAAAGTAATACATATTTTTATATGCAATATTTTTCTTTTGCTTTGTGAACCTCATCTTGTTCTCTTGTACCTGAGATGGTCATAAAACTTGCAACTTAGCATATCACTATCAGTCCCCTAATATATCATGCATCCGTTATTAAAGCAATTAATCTTCTCCAGTGGAAGTCCCAGAACCTTCACAAACTATTTAGTACTGTAGAAATTAACAACTATACAAATCTTTCGAACGGATCTTATTGACAAATTCTAATATATTGTCGTAACACCTTTTTGATAAGTGTGTTTTGACTTCATAATAAATAATTGAGCTACAGCAAATAACTTTGAGTGTTTCTCACATCCTAATTATAAGTCTTTATTAGCAGCACAAAGCATATCATATAAATTCTGAGTCGGCAGATTAGGAGTTTCTTCCATAGCATCCCAATTAAAGTATGGACTAGCTGCATCCAAAACTGATTGTGGAATGCATCCGAAGACTCTGGTAGACTAATTGATTCACCCATACCATCATAAAAGTTCCCTTAATTGGATGTCCCGATGTTTTTCAACTTTACCATGTAAGGTCCATATATAGTAATTTGAAATAAATTTGAATTGCATTATGTGCAGCTCCACCATTTTCACATCTTTATATCTACAATTCTGACACTTTTTTTTTTTGCACAAATACCTTATTTGCATTTCATCTGTATGTCCAAGTTGGCTACAAATAAACTCAATAAACTTATCTAACCCTTTCACTAATTCAAGATGCCGAAGGCTATACTTTTACCCAATATACATTCATTGTCGATTTGAATTCATCTTTCAATTATGCAAATACAAACATTAAGAAAATAAATAGCAAATGATAACAACCCAGATACAGACCTGTCTCCAACTATTTTAATACTTAACTTAAATCTTATGTTACTTCTTATATCTATTTTCTTAAAGGGTAAAAAACTAACTAATCAGAAAAGCGTTTCTCTACAATCAATTAATGACACATGACTACAACCATAAAATTGCTAAAATTTCAACGACATCTTCCTATAGTTCTTCAAGTTCACGAGTAGAAATATTCATAAACAAAACTTCTATACATATCTCACTATGTATCCAAAGAACATATAGGAAATACTGTTAAAATTTCATATATGACTCTATGGAGAAATTTATTGTCGTCTGATTGTAATAGATGAAATTTTTGAACTTTTCATACTAGACAATTCAATGACCTCTCATTATCGTAGTGAGAAGGACATTAAACATTTTTTTAAAATTTATTAAATTATCTAATTCTCTATAAATATTGCCGCAATTCTAATAATATCTCTCTTATAACTAGGATATTATCTCTATAGAAAACATAATTTAATAATTAAATATTTTTACAACATACATCATAGTTTATACCGTGACCTAACATTCAAGCATGTATTAAAGTGTTATCAATTAATTAAGAAATTTTTTTTTTATTAATAATATAATTAAGGAATTATAAGATTTAAACATTTGTTGTGATAATTATTAGTCTAATGGTATTAAATAAGGTAAGAATAAAAGGAATATTATCACTTTTTATTTTATATTATTTTACTTTTGTCTTTTTTTTTTTTTTTTTTTTTTTTTTTTTTTAATTAAAATTTTTAAAGATAAATTTGTTTTAAAAACCCAAATTTTAAAATTGGAAATAAAAATAGTTTTTTTGGGG
>CANXYC010199913.1:0-36843 GCA_948193065.1 Aleurites moluccanus | reverse complement strand
CAGCATTTTCGTAATTATTTGGGTTATATTTGATTGTTGCATATCATTTAGGTTGTCATTTGGGTTCTACGCGGTACTGGTCGCTTATGCATCACCCGTACCCTAGGACCGTCACGACTTCCGAGATAGGTCGTGACAACTACTCATAAGTTTTTATATTTAAGTTTAATTTTATTACATCATTTATGTTGTAATTTATGGTAGGTTTATATATTGTAACTTATGATGGAGATGAATACTATAAATAGACTATAAATAGGAGTTCATATTACATTGTATATATACCAAGAAGATAATAAAAAATTCATTTTTCTACATTCTTATTCTTAATTTTATTTTTGTTCTTATTATTGTTTTGTTTATTTTTCATAACATAATTAATAATTTTCTACAATTATTATTGAGGATACATATAGAGAGTGTTTGGATGTCCAACTATAAAATCTAATTGCTGTTTAAAAATATATGTAAGAAATTATTAAATATTTGAATAAATATTAATTACAGATTCGTCTATTTTAAATTGATAAAATCTGGTAATACGTAGGAGTTGTGATTGTATATTAAAA
Source organism: Aleurites moluccanus (assembly GCA_948193065.1). Taxonomy (NCBI): domain Eukaryota; kingdom Viridiplantae; phylum Streptophyta; class Magnoliopsida; order Malpighiales; family Euphorbiaceae; genus Aleurites; species Aleurites moluccanus. Next base: position 36,274 of record CANXYC010199913.1, on the reverse strand, counting down.
TTTTTATTTTTTTTTAAATTAATAATTACCAATTATCTATTTAAACACCCTTATAATTATTAATTAAATAATATTTTTAAAAAATAATTATTACTTATCACAAATGGAATACAGTCCAAAACCTAAAAATAAAAAAGACTCGTGTACACGTATTAAATAACCCATTTCTCCTCTTCGCTCAGCCTAATCAATACCCACTTCCTGTCTACGCCTACAACCAGAGTCATAAACCTCACAACGCCACCTCCACTACCCATCCCCGCCTTAGTAACCTACCGCTGTTCATTTACAAATTTCAATTTTTCTCAAAATAAAAAGAAAAACCTCCATCAACCCCACAAATTCCCTCCTCCGCCCCAATCCTGCCAGAGCTGCCACTGGCCTCCGCAATCAGAAAAAATTTCTTGCAAAAAAGCAAAATTTAGCTTCATGTAACCGGTAAACTAGCTCAATTCGTCGCTTTTCTTTCGCACTCTCTTACCCTTTATTCCTTGTCAGTTGTTACTGGGTTCATCTTTTTCTTTCTTTTTTTCCTAATTTTTATTTTTGGAACAATTGAATTTGACAATAGGGAATTGCGACACCTATCCTTACATTCATGGCTACCCCATTCCCAGCACGAAGTACTACCAGCTCTGATGCCGGTCACATTGCTACCACCTTGCCTTCACACCGTACGGACACGCCACCGAAGACCCTCCGTGGTCTCAACAAACCCAAGTGTATTCAGTGCGGCAACGTCGCTCGCTCCAGGTACTTTTTATGCATGCATTGGAATTTTTGTATAGGAGGAGTTAATTCAACTGATGCAAGTAATATTAACCATAGGCCCTAGCGTTATTATAAGGGTTTTATCGTATTGAGGCTTTTTGGGTAGCGCCGGTTAACATAGAAGCGAATGTACTAGGCTATCAATCACAAAGCATGCTTAATGATATGGTGGAGGATTTATCAACATTTATCAAGGTTTGTTATTAAATTGTGGAGCCCCTGGTTCTGTTATCTGGAAAGAATAGACTATAATGGTTGTTATCTTGGCCAAAATTTCATGGTTGTTGTGATCAAAGGAATAGACTCTGTTAGCTGGAAAGTTTTCATCTTTGTTTTGTGTGCTTAAATTTTCCAAATTCGAATAGTGGAACTAATGCATTGTTGTTTTGATGTTTTATGCTTATTGTTCTAGTCAGATGTGTTTATAATAGAATGTCACCGTGTCATTTGGAAATCAGGTGGTTTAAATTGTAGAGCAGTAAAATAACTTTATTATAATGCACACTTTGGTTGAAAACTAAGAGGGCATTATAACTCTTAATTTTTTTTTACCACCTTAGGTAAAAGTACTAGTTGGAATTAGGCAACATCATTCCAGATTAGGGCTGTGAATGAAGTGAGCAGCAGCCTTGGTTTGTTGGACAAGTCATTTAAGGTTATAACACCTTCCTTTCTGAGTATGAGTTGTTATAACCCTTTTCTTTAGCACAATGATGTAATAGTTTAGTTGCATGTGGGACTGTTGAAATTTGGATATGAATGATTTTTACATTTTCATGTGTGGAAAACCTGGGAGGGTTCAGTATTGATATCTGCTTACACTGATAGCCTTATATATATTGCCAAGTTGATAGTTTGAGTTTCATTATCTGCTTTGAATAGTGAGAAAATAACTCTTCTTATGGATTTTATATATTTATATTATTTGGGTTTTACGTATTAATATCTTTGTATATTACTAAATTAATGATTTGATGGTATTTTCTGCATTGAATGATCAATGGTGTGAAAAATACCTATATTATGCAGCTTTAACTAGATTTTTTTTTCAACCTGACATCTGCTACTTTAAATATCTACAACTGCCAATTAGTTAGTCATGGCTGCATATTGACTATTGGGCTATGAAAGTGTTGCCAATGCATATTGCTATTCTATTAGACAACCTTAACCCAACTTGCTTGTAGAATGTTTCAACACTCTATGGAGCTTAAGCCGGTTTGAAATGCAGCAACCAGCTGAAACTGATTGAGACATCCAGCCAATGCAAATTCAGAATTATATAATTTGTATTGGAATTGCTGATTTTTCAAGCATTATATGCTAGTCAGAATCACCGCAGCTTCCTAGCAAATGCCAGTGTTTTGTTACATTATAGCGGCTGATAGTTGAAACTATGTAAGGACAATGTATGTGATTGTAGTAAATATGGCTGGAAATATGAACTCATGCTGCATATCTTCATCATGATGTGTAAAATATATCTTAGACTAGCATGCATGTATGGTAAAACAATTTGATATACTTTCCCTTCATTGGTACCTTTCATAAATTGAGCTACCTATGCAGGTGTCCCTACCAGTCATGCAAAAGTTGCTGTGCAAAAGCTCAAAATCCTTGCCATATTCATGGTATATGCTAACATTTAGTGTGTATAATGTTGAAGAATTATTCATTTTGTTGCATAGTCTTTTATTTTTAAAATTGAATTCAATATCTTTGTCCAAGGAGTATCAAAATTCCTTTTTGACTGATTTTGATCAAAGTATTCTTAGGAATAATTTTACTTAGAGCAACAATAACATACGTCACAAAAAAAAAAAAAAAAAAAAAAAAAAAAAAAAATTTACCTATGGCTAGGCATATTTGTGATTGTTTGGAAGCAAAGACAATAGGGTTGAAATACTAATAGATTCTATGGCATTGAAAAATTTGGGAGGTTTATCTAGTGGATCACATTAATGAAATGTGTGGGTTGGTTTCTTGATTTGGGGAGCTTGGAAAGGAAAAGTTTATTTCATTATCGTCATTGATGGATCTAATATTGGTTAACTGCTAATTTATGGGCTCTTTTTTTTGAGCTTTCTAATTGGTAGTTGAAGATCTATATGTGAAAGTTAATCAAAGGGCAAGGGAGATAGAAGTTAGGTTGACATGGTGGCTGCAATACTAAAGGGACACTGGTCTGTAATGATAGGTGATGTGAAGAATTTGATGAATGATAGGTGATGTGAATCTATTACATATTTTTGTCAACTTAAGAATTTTTTTCTATTCAAATAAGAATAGGATTCTTGAGTTGTCAACAGTTTGATAAACATGTAATAGATTACTTTAAAGTTGACAAAACATACCTAGGACTTGTCAAACTTTTTAAAACCTGCACAAGTAATATGCAAATTGTAATTATTTCCCAAGGCTTTGTTCTCTTATTTAAAATCTTCTATTAAGAGTTATTAGGTCTTAGGATTTATGTAATATGAGACTAATAGTCACTCTCTCAGAAATCTGAGTTGGTTGTACTTGCCTTCTTGTAAACTTGAATATGTTGTTTTTATAAGTTAACTAATGAGTGTGGTAATTAATAGTTTGCAAATACGTGCATATGAGTGTAGGGTGATGATAAATAATTGTAGTGATAATAACAATGGGAAAGGTTTCATATATATTGAATTCCTTGCCTACTTGATGGCAAGGAATTCAATATATATGATATGAATCACTTTGAATTCAATATATATGATATGAATCACTTTCTTTGGCTTACTCACTCGCTGAAACAAGGGCTTACAAACAACTAGAAAGACGAAAACTGGTGGAGATGGGGCGGAAGTCTCAATGTCATTGGCTAGCAAATAAATAAAAAGTGAAAGATTATTCCCGAAAAACCGGACTCTTAAACCCGAAAGCTTGCTTTGGACCGCCTGGTTCACTTCCCTATCCGAAAGTAGAAAGGAAGATCAAAATAAGCTTGCTTGTCACCCTGGTAAATAGGAATTTTATATCCTCTAGCTCTTCGTGACCTGTTGTGTTTGCCCTCGACTTAGCCGTTATAGAATTGAAAGGTTTCTAACCGAGTTCTGTTTGAAAAAGAGACTTCTAAACTAAAGGGGGCACTCAACCTTCCACTCAAATCACAAACCCTAGAAGGGAGCTTGCCTGCCACGACATATTAGGGAACAGGCAATGTTTGATTCGGCACCTCGATTGGAATATTTAAAAGGAGTTTGTCCCGCACCTCCTGGTTTGCTGCTTCTTGCCACTATTTTTTGAGTCTCCCGCTCCCCTATTAGTTGAATTTATGTTAAAGAGAAATTCCATTTTCAATAGTTGAATTAGACTCTCTTCCTAAACTGGAAATACATGCTTTTATTGAGGGCTTCTTTCCCTCGTTCAACCATAGGGAAGGGGGGAGAAGCTTAACTCGAGAGATATAACTCGGCTTTTGAAGAAAACTTATTCATTCATCGAGTCATTTTTAAGATCAAGTTCAGATTCTTACTCAATCTATTAACTGAATTTCCTAGTTCAGATAAAATGGTAGTAGCTCGGTCACCAACGTGCGAGGATATTCAGAGTCGTTGCTTAACAAATAGCAACTTCCTACAACCACTTCCATATATCTTTTGCCTTGAATCCTTGCTTAGTCGAAATGTGTAAAAATCAAATGTTAAATCATTCTTTGGGTGTTACATTTTGTTTTAGTCTTTTCTTTTCTTTTAAATAAAGAAATTAGCGGAGCAAGAAAACGGATGCACTAACTCTTGATGGCTATTGATTGTGTCAGCCATTCCTTTATTATTTCTATTGATATTGTGGAATTCATTACCTCCTACACCTTTTAGATCTATAATTCATGTAATTCATAATTTGACTTCAAAACTTGGGTGGTAACTCATTTACTTCCTACAATGGGATTTACCATCCCACGATTTCTTCAGTAATTGAGCAAAGAGATGACCTTACCATGGAGCAAGGGGGTTAGAGTATGGTAGGTGAGTTAGTAAGCTAGTCAGTTAGGTAGGCTACTAAAATCTCAGTAGATCTTAACAAGACAGGACAAAAAGATTGAAAATATATTGGAATACTGGCCCTTTTTGAGGGAGATTGCTTTCTCTTTTCGAGTGGAAAAGGAAATCGATGAAATGACCGACTTGCTATAGTTTCAAAGGCCTTCGAAACTACCTTGTTGGTGGGACCATTCCATTTCCTGGGTTTCTTGTTTAAATGCTTGATAGAGGCTTTGAAGAAAGCATTGCTTCATTACAATTTCCCACCTGTTGGCTCAACAAGGGGGAGAGAGGAGAGGGTTGGGGTACGTTCACTTCTGCAATTTTTTTTTAGGTTATCGAAATTATCAAGCGCTCTTTTTAGTGGGGAGGAATAGTGCGTGCATGGCGGTTCTCAAAGGGAATCACTTCTCTTTAAATAAAAATAGGCTAGAATGCTTCTATCGATAGAACTTTCATGTCTGCGCGTAGAATAGTTTTTTTGCCTTTCTATTCCATTCTTACCGGCAATTGGATCGAAATCCGTGTGATGGTTCTAGAGTGGTTTCAAATATTCTTCGCATCCATCTTAGGCCTTGTGTTAGAAGTCTCGCGGGACTGAGTTAGTGGTCGAGTTGTTTTTGGTAATTGACACCCGTCGCATTAGTTTCTATTTATATGTTACCATTCATAGTGAAGTAGCCCTCCTTTTGATGTCTGAGTGCCTTATTCTATCTATCGAAGTCCTTCTTTGTCTATAGCTCGGGCATGGTCCGCTTTGATTTTCTTGAACAATTCCGGTCTGCATCAGGGACTCTCGTGCGAGCCATGCAATGTTCCCAGGCAGGAATTGCTCCTTTCCTTGAGCTCCCTATTTAGTTCCTCCCAGGCATTGATCTCACAACGACCCTCCAACACGTCCTCATATCGCATCCACCACAACAGCTTTGCATCCCTAGAGAGATTTGTTGTTGCCATTGTGACTTGGTCATCAAAAGGGGCACGAACAACTTAAATTAAAGTACTGTTCCATGTCCCAGAGGTCTTCGAGCCTTGGCATTTCGAATCTCATTGAATGGCTATGGTTCCAGGACTCAAACATTCGGTTCACAAACTGGAGACATATCTCCACAGCAAGCTCCTCAATTTCACTTGGTCTGTCATGCTTTGGACATCGCCACCGGGATCGTTGAGGCCCCACGAGAGCTTGTTCACGTTCAGTAACTGAAAAGCGAAAGCATCACTTCTTCCGTCCCAGCACTTGAAGCCCTTCAAGCTGTTGGTACTCTAAGAACTATACTCAAAGAGAATGGAGTTTTGTAGCCAATTAGTTGCAAAGTGCATGTTTTATATTAATATATATCCTTCTTTAGGGAGCATTCATCATCTCTTAAGAAAGATGGAACTTGCAGTGAGGGATATATCCGTTGTAGAACTAGTCTCATCCCTTCTAAGATTACGAATAATCGTTGAAACATATTCTCATTAGCAGGGGTTGGTATACTGCCTCTGAGTCATATAACGAACGTATTAGTCAATTTCTTACTCGAACTCAATGACTTCGATCGAGAGTTTCTCTACAAAAGCATTATTTATCAAATAAGAGAAATGAAAGACCGTGACTGGTGTCTAGAAGTGGGAGACATACCGCGAAGGAAACATATGCGCAAATTGGCTAGCAGCAGAGGCTTTTAAAGGAGGTTTAGGTTGTCATATATTAAACACCCGACCTCTCAACTTTGATCATCTTTTGTTAGCTGATATGATAGGCATAGCTTGGCCTAGAGGTGCCTAATTCCTTGTAATTCCCTTTCCATTCAAAATCTAGCTCAAGGGAATGACTTAAGCTTGATGGAATTTCTGTTAGCTCAACATATCCTACTGAAATTTTTAAGGCTTCCTTTGCTAAATGATCAACGCTACTATTTCCTTCTCTGGGAAGTTTGGCGTGATTTGCTGGTTAGCATGGAAGTGGAGAAACGCCTATGTTTTCCAAAATATACTATTTCCTTCTCTAGTTTTCATAATCAGCACTATGGTGGCAGACGTAACAGCAGACCTTTTCACATGCCTGCCTTCACTAAAGAAAGGGGAAGACGAACCCCCGAAAGTATGCTGAAAGACTTCCTTTTCAATAAAGAATTTGCCTGTGTTTAGTTAGTAGGAATCTCGAGGGTTGGGTGTATGGGCTTCAAAACTATGGGATGTGTTGGCAATTCGTATGTGATGTCCGACCTGCCTACCTCTTTGGAACGTGCTACAAGATTAATAATACGACAATCTTTAAGGCGTAGAAAGAGGACTTTTGCTAGCCTTAATTAAAGTAGTAAGAGAGAGTTCTCTCTATATAGGAATGTGGTAGGCGCTTTCAGGCCGGTGTAGGGTTGCGTGCTAAGTGCTTATATGTCGTTGGATTTTCGGTTTGGTATAGGTAATTGATTCTCTTATTGGGTTCTATCCAGTGTTTCATATAGATTAGGTTATAGATGACAAGCTTAACAGTTTTCAAGCAGGCGCAAAAGGGTAAGATATTCAGTTATCAAAGAATTTGAGTCTCCCTAGGGAGAGTTCAATCCTTATGTAAAATGCTATGGGAGAACCTTTAGGATATAGAAAGTGCCAGATCTCTATTATCAAGGTGAGGAGCAAAAACAACTCCCTGAAATGAAAGCATGTGGTGATAGCCGGTAGAGACCCATGTTATTCACACCACAATAGGTGAACTTGCTAGAATGATGTTTAATAAACTTATATCGTTAACGGACTTGGCGAAACCTTGATCTCCCAGAATCCAGGCGTATAACAGCATAGTCGTATCCTGTTGGGCTTTTATCATCAGCTTGATTGGCTCGCCTTAGGACTCTCAAAAAAAGAACCTGGCCTGGTACTTATTCACTTGCCTGGCCCACTCGTATCCATCATATATAACATGTATAATATGCTCGACTATCAAGGGAAATCTAGCTCTTAGATAAAGTATTTGATCGCTTGAAGATGGCACATAAAGACAAATAGAGCAAAATCGATCTAAGATAAGACAGGATGTAAACTCTCCCAATTTAGCTTTCTACCACTCTATGGAAGTAAGACTAGCAACAATTATATGACCCCCTTCCTATTAGGGCAACTACTAAGATTGGCTCGCCGAGAGGACAGTAAAGAAAGAAAGAGGGGAACTAGAAAAGCTTACTACTACAACTGTAACTGGATCGAAAAGAGAGTGGATTGAGCATCTTTCAAATTTCAAAGATCTATCAAAGCCCATTTGAAATGAATACTCTTGCTTTGCACATATTCTTAAATGTCTCAGAACCACTTCTTATCATCTACAATTGATATCGTTCTTATTGCTCTAGTGCATGACCTTTTTCCTTTTACCACTACTACTGACCTAGTTCGCACTCTTCCCTTAGTCCACACCGAGGCCAATGAAGCTAGAGCGTCAACCATCTGATTCTCACTACGAGTTTGATTTTTGATTTACCGTGTGGATTATTCTTTTCTATGTATAGAGCTAGCGAGTGCTCATTAAAGATGCTCATATCATGATAGTAAAAGTGGTGGTGGGGGGTGGTGATAGATATTCTAGTTGTAAAACGAGTTAAGAGGACAACAAATGTAGACTAGTGAAAATAGTCATAATGTAGAAATATAATTTGGATATGCAAGGCCCAACTAGAAGCTTAGGATTTTGAATTTCATGAGAATTAGAAGTTACCTCCAGTTTGGAAACTATGATTTTGCAAGAATTCAATATAATGAATTATGTTTTGTCAATCGCATTTGTTGAAGGAATTTGTAGAAATCAATTCTTTCAATGTGAAAAATAAATGATTTTAAAGTAAATAGAAATCATGATATTTTGAGTTTGATTTTATAATAATTCAATTTAATTAGAATTGGCTAGAGTCATATTTTACAAAATTACTCTTATAATTTATATCTTAGTCTCCTAAAGTTCTAATAATATTAGTTATTTTTTAACAAATAAGGTAATTAAATGAAAACATAAATTGAATTTACTATGGGTCCATTTGGAGAAAATATTTTTGAAAAGTTCAATTCAATTGAATTCTACTAATAGAACTCAAATTCAAATAATAATGTAATTGATGCTTTTGGAATAAATTTTGAAGTGAGAGAATTCATTTGAATTCTATTGTTTGCAATAATTAATAAGTAAAGCGAATGTACTTATTTTCTCATTTATCTCTTATTTATAAAGAGACATGTTTAATTTGAATAAGGGATTTCATTAAATGCATAGTTGAATTAATTAAATTCTCGCAATTTTATTCCATTTTTTGCATGATTTAATTTCTTTCGTGTTGACTCATTTTTCAGTCTTATTACTGCTTAGAACCAAATATGAGAATTGACAAAATATGATCAAGTTCTTTTAAAATTTGGATTTGCAAATGGATTTATCTATTTGTACCATGTTTGGAGCAATTCTTACACAAAAATTCAATTCAATTTTATTGGTGGAATTGAATTCTTACACGGAAAAGTCCAAGAAATAGAACACTGGAATTGGATATATCCTCAAGATTCAAATGCGGCCTTAATTGCCATGGAAGAGGAATAGAGTTCAATTAAAATTCTGCATATAAATATCTGCGTATAAATATCTGAAGTCCTTATGCTGGCACTATTGATAATGGGACTCTTTCTATTAATGATTTGTGTTAAAACTCACATGATGATGGGTCTGTACTGCATGGAGACAAGCCAATAGTCATTTCAAAATGGGAAGTAACAGATATTAGTCCCTTTGGCAATTAAGAGTGGGGTGAATTGGTTGTCTTATAAAATAATGACCAATTAAAAATATGAAGGAAGAGAAGAAGATAATCAACACAAAGATTTATAGTGGTTCGGCCAAAACAAGCTTGCGTCCACTCCTCAAGATCACACTTGAGTATTTCACTATTTTTGATCTTTTTACAAGTTCAAGATCAAATCTGAGTGTTTTGATTCACTCTTTAACTTTTTACAATGTGTTTTTCTCAAACTAGACTCACACACAACCTAAAAGATTAACAAGAGATGATAAGAAATAATTCCCTTTTCTACCCCCCTCTTTTATAAACAGTGATCTTCAACAACCTTGAAGATTTACAATAAATGCAAGTATATATTGATTTTTGCATAATAAATATGAATGATCTTTCAATAAATAACTTGTGAACTTGTTTAAGGTTGTTCTCTACTCATTTAATACAAATCAACTCATATTTATAGTCTTGGTTGAAGAAAGAGTCGCTTTGACTCATTTTCCCGCAATAAATGCACTTGAAATTTCGCTCCAACGGCTAGTTTACAGGTTAGTCGCGCCCGCAACTGGCATATGATCTTTTGACCTGAAAAAGAATAAATTTGAATTTTATCAAGTCACGCCTGCGACCAATTTCAATATTCAGCATTCAAACTTTGTTGAACTACTTCACGCCTGCGACTGAGCTGGTCAATCATGCGATTTTATCTACTCGCACCTGCCACGGTATAATGTCGAGGCCGCGACTGAAAGTCACTATTTATCTTGAAGCTACTGGATGTTTTGATTTTAATTTTGCGCCCGCGAATAGTTCTGTCACACTTGCACTTAACTTAGTCGCACCCGCGACTGGAGGGACACTGTTCACCTTGAAGCTACTGGATGTTTTTAGAATTCTCGAATTAATTTCGCCCTTGCGACTGGAAAGTGTTGCGCTTGCGACTGGAAAGTGTTGCGCTCGCGACCTGAAACTTTTTAAGATCGTGACTGATTTTGTCGCACTTGTGACTAAGCTTGTTACTAGTGGTCGCGCCCGCGACTAAGCAGCATCCTGCAATATTTCAGAGCAATTCTTGGAAATTCTTGCACATAATCAAACAAACTCATTAGTCCATTAATTTGGTGTTTGTAACCATCAAAATAAGTATGATGAAGACTCTTAGGTCTAACAACAGATTTAAGGTTCCATCTTTCCAAGACTAAGCACCAAGAAAAGAACATTAATGGTGCATTGTAACATAAATAATCTACTTCCCTTGTACAAGGTGTGAAACTTTGGATCTAAATGTTCGCTTTGAAGCTTAATACTTGCAATTGTCTGAAATTTACTCTCTTCTGCCACTAGTAACTGGGGATTTTTTTTTCGTTGGATAATCCAAGTAATCCACCTTTAGGAAGAGGTATTTATATGTTTCCATTGAATGACAGAATTTATGTTTGTCAATATACTATGAATTGCATTTTATCTTTATTTTTATTTTTTTATTGACGTATTCAATTTTGGAAATGCAGTTTTGAAAGCAAATGCAACTTTTCCAGACAAGACACCAACTTCAAGCACTCTATTTGTTCAGCAGTCAACTGAAGTATCTCCTGCATCGTAAGTTACAAGTATCAATCATAATGATTTACTTAAGAGCATCTGGCTCCATTGTTGCTGCTAAACTTTTGCGGGTAGTTTCTAGCTATAGTGACCCTTTTTCTTGCTATGCTACTTTACCTTCCATTAATAGATTGGGTTTATGTCTCAAATTGTGACTTGGCCATGAAAAAAGAGAACTTACTGCAATGTATATCAAATGTCACTTTTGGCTGCTAGGATTTCTTTTTGTTTTATGGAGCTCTCATGTAGCATCTTGCCATCCCATAAGCACATTAGTAATTAAGGTTTAATCCTTATTTAGGATATTCATTAATTTATGTTTTCTTTCCAGGAGTTCACTTAAAGTTGCATCACTTAGACAACTTTCTAATAATTTTTCTCAATTCAACAATTTGCATGCTTCGCGTTCAAGGAAGCCATTAACCAGAAAGGTGAACTGTGAAGACCTGATAAATTGTCATGTTTGTTATTTTTGTAAGAATGATTTTCCTGATAGTGGGACCTACTGCAGGAAGCTTCAACTATTAATGAATGGAGGTTTTCCAGCTTAAAGGAATTCAGGGAAAGAAACATTGAAGTGGAAAATGGAGCTTTTGACCGGTACATGCAAAATATTAGCTTACTGGAGGAAGTATTTTCTGTGAAATCTATTTCAGGCAGCTCGACAAAAGAATTGAAAGACAATAGCTCTCATTCATCGAATTCTGACCATTCTTGTGCAGAAGATCACAAAGAGAAGGTGAAGGCAGGTCAGAAGTTGAAGCTTACTTTAAATCCTACAAGAAATGAGAATTTTCGGAAGAGGATACAACAGATTGTTGATGGGGGGTTAAAGAAGCTTCAGAAACGTGAGTTTAACGATGGTGTTAGTGACCTACGCGATGATAATGAGCTTGATAAAAGACCAGAAAAGGCAAAAAATTTATGTGCTAAGAGGGCTTCAGCTATAAGTGATCTTACTGACAAATTGAATAATGCCCGAAACAAAGAGGATTTAACATCTTGCCTGGATGTGAAAGCCCAGATCTACAGTCACCAGAATCAGACCGAAACCAAAGATGTGGAGGTATCCCATGAAGGGACTGCCAAGAATGACTTGTCACCTACAAAAGAATTTGATTATCTTTCTCAAAAATTGTTTAGAACAGTGGAAATCGATCAGGAAACACTCAACAACGTTGGTGCACATTTCTCTTCCCTACAAAAAGTAGCAAATTTATGATTTCTGGCTAGATGTATATCCCATATGGAATGCAGTTTAGGTCATAGTTTAACTATGAAAGTTTGCTTTGATACTGTAACCCAGCCTCATTAATTTTAACCTTAGATGTAACCAGTCCACTGCAAGTTTGTCGATCCTTGGATTTCTGAATGTTTTGATCTTACGTATTTGTTTGTGCCATTGAGATTGAAAATTGCTTCTCCAAACAAGTCTCGTTAAGATTATTGGAAGAAACAATTTGAAATTACTGTTTAGCTGTTTTAGAGTTTTTATAATTATAATTAGAACATAGTAAATTATTTTTCTTTCGTTAAAACTTTCAACATAATGTCCTTTTTTTTCAGGTACAGCTAAATACTAAGGCTAAGCATTGTTGATGAAAAAATGAAATCTTTAGATTATTTAGTTTGGGATTTTTATAAAAAGAAGCATGATGTACATATCTGTCACGTATAAACTGGAAATAAATAGAAACATTCTTCGCATAAAGCAAAGGTTGAGATCTCTTTCGAGACCTCATCTTTATATATATGTATATATATCAAATCAACATATTAAACATTGATAACTACAATTGTTTATGTTCCATTGTAAAATTCAGAGTCTAAATAATCTGATATTTCTTGGAGGCAAATAATAATAATGAAATGATGCAATTGAATGTGCAAAAGAGGGAGTAAGTTTTATTTATGACTCGTACATATTATGATATTTATATTTTAATTCATTACTTAAAAATTATTAATATTTCGTCCATAATATAAACGTAAGGAATATATACGTGGCCATTAAACTAATATTTTGTGATTTTGAAGGTGTTTAGATAGAAAACTAAACGGTATAAACTGCGTTTTAGGAGGAAGTTAATGTTAAAATTAAGAGTTTTGTGATTTTTGAAGTGTTTGGGTAAAAAAAAAAAACTAAATTTTTTTTAGTATTTAACGCAAATTTTAAAAGTTGGGGAAAAAAACTTTATAATTAACACTCATTTTTAACAAAACTAAATTATTTTAATAAAACGCTATTTTTTATATTTTTATCCAAACATCCCTCTTATATTTTAACTAAGCGTTTATAATTTAGTGGGCGTGTATGTTTTCGGACTCAAGTTTTGTATTTTTTTCAAGCTTTGGAAACAAAACCCATAAAATTTCATTTCATATTCTCATTAATTCAACGCTAACTTTATTAATTGTCTAAAAATTATGTTTGTTCTTTTTATTTTAATTTTGGCCTAAAAAAAAAAAAGGAATAGCCACATGCTCGGTTGTAACAATAATTTTACAAACCTGATAATTTGCCCAAAGTTAATCAAATATAATAAATATTGAATTGTATGAGTTGGACTCATAATTTAAGTTCTCTTTAATTTTAAAATAATCTTTGTGGAAGGAATACTTTTGTAAAAATATTATTGTGGTATTAATAGTATTATTTTTGGTAATTAAAATTTATTAAAAAAAATTTAATTATATTTTAAATTAAAATTAACTAGACTTAAATTTTGAAATTTAATGAAATTTTAGATAAAAATATAAAATGTTAAATAATAAATTATAAATACAAAATTACTTTCATGTTGAACGTAAAATATTTTAGAATATGGTAATCTATTTATAATTTTTTTAAATTTATTTTAGTTAAAAAAATGCTTTTTCAGCAAACTTTATTTAAAATATTTAATTTGTAATTTCTTATTCACATTTAAAAATAAAGTCAAAGAACATCTTTTTTCTTTTACCTTGAAATGTGTAAGTCATGCATCACCTAAACAAATCTAATGTCAACACATCATAATTTTTTCATATTAATTTCACATCTCTTTGGTAAGCATGAATTATCTTTGGTAATATTTTCATATTAACACATCACAATAATCGCTCTTATTCTCAATCCGACGATAGTTTCGTTTCCACTAAACTAAATCTTTCAAAATCTTCATTCACCTGTTAATTTTTCTTTTAGTTCAAACTCAGAATTGCATCTCAATTTTCCATCCGATTCATCATATAAATAATTTAAATACTGATTTTGATATTTTTATCGAATTCACCCCAATTATTTTGATCGCCAAACTCTGATTCCGTCTAGATTAAATTTTTATTCTTATTATGGAAATAATGGTGCATTGCTTCGTTCTCACACTCCTTATGATGCATCCTCTCTAGACAGTGGTTATGTCTGGAAAACTTCTTTCCCTCCTCCTCTTTCGAGTGGCTCCATTTGGTCATTCTATAATTACTTCGACACATTTGAGATATATGAATTACCAACTAAGAAGAAGGAAGAGATTCATGAGATTAAGAACAAATTTGATAATGAATTACCAACTCTAGCCACAAACACAACAACGTCATAGTTATCACTTGAGTAGGTCATGATGCTTAACTTTAACAAGAAACAATCGATTATATTAGGTATGAGAAAGAATATTTTTTATTTTATTGGATTTAGGGTTTTTAAATTTATAAAAATAAAAAGAGAAAGAAGAGAAAAATAAAGTAGAATTAGTGGGATGTTAGGGAAAAGAGACATTTTTGAAATACATGCACACGAGCATAAAAACAATAGCCACTGAGTTGACATCTAACGTGGATGATTTTAAATAAAAAAAGGTGTCACGTGTGCGTTCTATTAGAAAAATAGATAAAAAATTAACATAAGTATTTTTAAATGATCGTTATATATAGTTATATGATTTTTAAATAACGAATTAAAGTCTGAGTACTATAATGTACGCGAGTTATAAGTTAGAATATCATAAGTAAAACTTACCTGCTAAAGAGATTAAATTTTTTTTAAAAAAGTCCAAACTCCTAATATCAAATAGTGATATTTTGGGCTGATAATTGTGGGTCAATACTCAATAATTTACTGTTTGTTTGGATGCTTAATTGAATTGGAAGTATTTAGATTTTGCTTTCCACATAATTTGATGGCTCAACTACTTGCTTTTGAATTGAAAACCATTGCAGTGGAACCCACTAAAAAACTATAACAAATTTAGTTCAAAATTAGCCTAATTTATTAAATTTCCCATAATTATTGGACACGGTCCATTATTTATCTTTGAATGAAAGTAAAATAAAATTTAAAATAAATTTCAAGAATCCTAAAAATAGGTTCTAAAGGCACATAAACACCATTATGACAGATAATTCATCTCTCTAAAATTTAAACCAATTAAATTTTTTATAGATTTCCTTGTTCATAGGTTAGTGTTCTATTTAATTATTATTTCATTTAGAATTATAAATATGAGTTGGTGACAAGTTTAAACACAAAAGAATAACTATTGAAAACCATTCATTGAATTGTTACACCAAATCATATTTATAACTTGAAAAGCTTATTAATTATAAAACCATAATTGTGTGCTATTGTTTGTAAGATCTTTGAGGTTGTTAAAAATTCAATGATTATTGAGAGTTTGAGAAAAAGGTAAAAGAGATTTTTTTTTTCTTCTCATCTCTTTTATTTTTTATAGGTTTGAGTGTGAGTCTTTAAGAAAATATTTGTAAAGGTTTGAAGTGTGAGCCTGTGAAAATATTTTGTAAGGTTTGAGTGTAAGTCTAAACACTTGGGTTTAATCTTATATCCCCAAAAGAATCAAGTGAAATACTCAAGTGTGATATTGAGGGGTGGATATAGGCAAAGAGTTGGCTAAACCACTATAAAATCTTGTGTCCCATTTTTCTCTTTTCTTCCTTCATCAATATTTTGATTTAGTCTTAATTTTTAAATACCAACCAATTTAGCCCCCTCTTTATTGCCAAAGGGACTTTCAATTGGTATCAAAGTTTTATTTTCACATTTCTTGAAAATTTAAACCATCTTGGAACAGAGCTTAAATGGAAACTCGAAGAGTGGACATCGTTGAAAGAGGTTTAACCATGAGACCACCATATTTTGACGGCACCGAATATCCTTATTGGAAAAATAGAATGGAAGTCTTTATGGATACCAATGGCATTGATTTATAGGATGTCGTTGAAGAAGGGCATACCATTCCAACAAAAATTATTGGCGACATTGAAGTAAAGATGCCTAAGAGTGAGTGGATAGCTGCTGAGAAAAAGGAAAATGGGAGGAATTGAAAAGCAACGTATACTCTCTATTGTGCATTAAGTAAAGAAGAAAATAGAAATATCTTTCATTGCATTTCAGCCAAGCAAATTTAGGACACATTGCAAAAATACTCATAAGGACACTAATCAAGTAAAAGATAAAAAAATCCAAATTCTTACTCATGACTATGAGCTATTTCAAATGCATCCCAATGAAAAGGTATTGAAAATATATAATTGCCTCATGGTGATTGTTAATCAAATAAGAAAGCTTGGGAAGACATATTCCCTTGAGGACCTTAAAGTTCTCCCTGAAAAGGATTAGGAAGCAAGAGTCATTTCCATAGAGGAAGCCAATAATTTGAGTACTCTTTCCATTGATAATTTGATGGGTAAGTTACTTACTCATAAGATCACCTTACCTCAAGGAAAAGTTGAAGAAAAGAATAAGAGGTTGGCTTTCATTGCTTAAAAAGAAACATCCACAAGTGGAAGTGACGAGGACAAGGATGACGACGACATAGCTATGCTCACACTAAAAATAAGAAATTTAATCCTTAAAAGCAAAAAAGCCATATGAGAAGCAAGACAACCAAAGAAGCAATCAAATGAAGTGCTTCGAACGAAACAAAAATGGTCATATTAAATCCGGATGTCTAAAGTTGAAAAATAAGAAGAATTTCAAGAAGAAAGTTTTGGTAGCCACTTAGGATGATTCAAATTACTCGAATGATGATGATGAAGCTAGCAAGGAGGAGGTTGCAAATATATGCTTCATGACAATTAATAAGGACACTTATTTAAGTGAGGTAAGTAATTTCGACTTCACTAATGATGATCATGTTATGAAAATAATGGAATCATTGCTTTAAAAGTATCATAAGTTACAAAGTAAATATGATAATTTGAAAACAATGTCAAATAAAAATTTGAATGCATATGATGGTTATGTAGATGAAATAACTATTTTGAATGCCTTTAAAAGTGAATTAGAAATAATTATCCTTCAAAAGACTCAAAGTCTTGATGATATTTATAAATAAAATAAAAATTTGAAGGATAAATTAGCTTCTTATGATGAGTTTATATCCAAACTTTGCAAGTGCAAAAATAAGTTAGATGAAATTATTGAATCTCGTAGGTATCCAACTATTAAGTTTGGACTTGGATATAGTGAAAGTGGTGAGCCATCCACCTCTAAGACCACTTTTATTAAGGCATCTAACTCCACTTCATATGTGCCTTATATGACTCTATCCAAGGTTGTGAGACCTAAGAATGACATGTCTAAAACATGGAGTCAAAGAAGACCTTCATTTGCATATACTAGACCAACACGCCATTTTAGGTCAAGAAATAATGTTCATCATAGAATGAAATGTCATTATTGTGGTAAAGTTGGTCATACCAATTATATATGCTATGTTAGAAAATTGCATCTAGAGTATATTCAAAAGCACTTAATGCTAACCCCTATGGATCCAAAGGAAAAAGGGTACTAAAAGTATATTTTTCTAATTCTTCTATGCATAAATTTTTGAAGAAAAATGATGGAACAAAAATGGTCTATCTACCTCTACATAGGAGAAATTGTGCAAATAAAGCTTATGTATATGGAGTATATGGAAATGGAATGACATATAGACTTGCACCAAAGGTTATGAAGTATTCAACAATTTAAAAAACTCAAATAATATAAGGTATTACCAATGGAGCAATGGTAGAAAACCATAATGGAAAAGAGCATGAGAGGTAAATAAGTATAAGCTCTTACCCTTTTTGCAATTTAAATAGTTGATATGCTATGGATTGCATGTTTTTGCCATATGCTATGAAATTGATTGATGGCATGCTTAATTGCTTAAATGTATTATTGGAAGGCCTCGCCCGAGCACTTTCTCCCGCGGATCCAAGGGATTTGGAATGCTCTCATTTTTAGGATGATTTCTCACGGAGGAGGCGACCTTAGTGCCTTTTTGAAAATAATTTTGACGTTTTGAGATCGCCACCTTAAGTTATTTTTTATTGGAAAAATTTAAGGTAAAAACCTATTTTGACTCCAATTTTATCCCAAAAGAAAATAAGTGCACTAGTCTTTGAAACCAAAGAGGATTCAGGGGCTAGATTTTTAGTTGAACCTGACTTCTAATTTTAACGTTGATTTAAAACATTTTTATGAGCAGTTTTAAGGATGAGATATATAGATGCATGAGTAGGTTAGATGAAAATAAAGCATTAAAGAAGTTAAGAGAGCGATAATTTAAATTATTATAATTCAAGAATCTCAAAATATGGGATATCAACTCTAGCCCTTATGGGTTCTAGGTCGATCACACATTCTCCGAATAATACATTCAATAAAGCAGTTAATTAATAGAAAAGAGATCGCTTTGACCTTTTTGGATTTGAAGCCCTTACGTAGCTTGTCTGTGTATCCTGTTGAATGGGAATCAAAACCCACGCAGTTCTCCCTTCTTGCGAATTAGGGTTGATTTATGCCCAATTTATTATTTTTTTTATTCTTTATTTTGATGCTCTACTAAAATAAAGGAGATTTGCCTATTTTGATGATCTATCAGAAATAGAAAAAGTTAGGAGACGATACCTACTCCTTTGCTTTTTGAGGAGGCGGCGGTCAGATTGCTCGCCCGGATCCGAGCTCCACTTTGGATTGATTGAAGCTCGGAAGGACGGTCGGGTTGTCTTTTATCTAATTTCTTTAAGAAAGCGGCGGTCTGATTGCTTGCCCGGATCAGAGTTCTACTGGGGATCAGTTGAGGCCCGGGAAGATGTTCTGATTGTTTTTTATCTAATAATTCAAAACAAGCAAATCAACAGAGAGATTTTGTTAGAAATAATTTTGAGGCTCCACACTCACTAAATTTGGTCATTCTTTAGTTCAAAGAGAATTTAAAGAAAATGGGCTCCACATGCCCCGAATTGATTATTCTTTAAACTCAAAGAGAGTTAAAGAAATAAGAAGAAATCGGTGTAAGAGAGAGAATATAAGAAATCCGAGAAGGAAAATTCGACTTCAAGTGATTTTGGGGTCCTCTAGAAGTGAAAGGGGGTCTTGTATTTATAGGCATGGGGGCTACCACCGGAGGGGAGGCGGCGGTGCTACTCAAGAAGGAGGGCAGTACTGCCAGAGGGGGGCGGCGGTAGCACAAAATGTGACCGGTGGTACCGCTGGAGGGGGGTGGCGGTACCGTCGAAGGGGGCGGTGCAGCAACATCTTCCCTTGAGGGTGGCGGCCGAGGCCTGGACCTAGTTCTGATAATTTTTGAGTTTGCCAGCGCTCGGGCTTGGTTCCGGTGAGTGCCAATCGGCTAGGCGTGAATCTGGCGGGTACAAAAAAAAAAGTGTTCACAGCTGCCCCCATCACGACTGTCCATTTTGGATGACAAATGTGATGTAGGTGAACCGGGCTGTTCCTGTTTGCTTGGAATGAAAGAAATGCATTCTGATGGCATCTTGCGAGGTCTGGATGTATATGAGTGCAATCTGCCATGCTTCGAACAGCTTTTCAATTTTTCCGACATTTTCTATTTCTGTCATTTTTTGAATTTCAGAAGCATCCCAGGTCTGATTTAGGCAAATGATAGGTCGATGGATAGAGAAAAATCATGTGAACGCAGCAGAACTGTCGGCACTTGATTCTGACTTGAACTGCTTCGAAAATGCAAGTTATCTTGTTTTTACCCATGGCAGAGGACATGATGATCATTTTTAAGATTCTCAAAAACTATAAATAAGGGTGAGGCTTTTTCATTCCCTTCACTCTCATTTTCATTTTTCTCTCTCTCTCTCTAGCTTTTCTTTTTAGAAATCTTTACTCTCTCTTCCTAGCTTTTCTCTCTAGAAATCTTTACTCTTTCTTTCTAGCTTTTCTCTCTAGAAATCTTTACTCTCTCTTCATGGCTTCACACTTTGGAAGTGCTACTAGCAATAGGGGACATTATAACTATGAGGCACCGAGGGACAATCCTGATCCAGAAAATCTGCTCCAGGAACCAGAACAACACGTCTCTTGGGACGACAGAATAGAGATATTTTTCAAAATTATTTTTATATATTTTTTTTTGCTGAGTGAATTCCTTTGTTCAAAAGAACACTGTGCTTAGAAATAGGGGCGCTAGATTAAACTTGGTATATTTGGCTGATGCTCTATCAGTCGAAACCCCAGTAAAGTCCCTGTTGGAGCCTACTGGTTTTGTATCTTTCTTGAGGGTCAAAATGAACCCTGAGAGCAATGTAGCCTTGATCAAGGCTCTGGCTGAGCGGTGGTGGGATACAACCAACACTTTCCATTTTCCATGCGGGGAGCTCACTGTTACTCTGCTTGATCTGTCAATGCTGACTGGATTGCACTTTAGGACCCGTCACTTAGATCTCTGCGCTGATTGGAGTGTTATCTTCACTCCTGAATATATGATTCAGCTCATAGGTCAGGATCCACCTTGAGATCGCATATCAATACCTCACACTTGGCTTCAGGCTCGGTTGAGAGATATGGAGCCATTCACTGATATGCTATTCGATACTGAAATTATAGCTAGGCTGATGATGTTGATTCTGGAAGGATGTACATTTGGACACATTCGTCGGGATACTATTAATCTGAACATTTAGTCGAGTTTGATAAACATGACTCAGCTGGGTGGATATGATTGGGCTGGTGCTATTCTGAGCACCATGTACTGGGAGATGTGCAACTTATCTCAGGGAGCTTTCAACTCCTATGGCGGGACTCACTTCATTCGGGAGGTATTCTCTTTGCACTTCCTCTAAAATTCTGCTAAGTCTTTCTGACTGTCTGTCTTCAATGCTTGAAACATGTATGGGCTTATGAGTATTTTTTGATGTTGGCTCCCACTCTTAACAATCCCAGGCTGGATGTCTTTCCAGATGGTATCTGGTGGAACAAGGAATATTGGATTGGCCCTAGTATGCGCGAGTTCAGGATTATCCGAGCAATTTTCAGCAGTCTCGATGCTTTTCAGGTACCTTTTGACTTTATCTTTTTCACATTTTCTAGTTTATGCTCACCATAACCCTCTTGCAGGTTGTGACAAAACCTTATATGGATAGGATGCAGTTGATGCCAGTAGAACTTGATCCAAGTGCCACATTGGCTTGCTCTCGACTGTTGCTTCGCTCTCCACACAACAAGCTGTACTACCTGGGAGAGAGAGTTCGAGTTTAGATTATTGGTAGGTGGGTAGTTCCGGCACACCCACCAATTGACATGAGGTGGAATATGGACATCCATGCCCCTAATGAGGCTTACCCTAGTCTTCCCATACATTTGTATGTGACTCATCAAAATAAGTATGTGATATTCTATCGCACTCGATTGATGAGACCTATTGGTGATCCATGTCGACAATTGGGACGTCTATCTAGCTCTGTTGGACCTTTTGCTATTCGGCAAAGTCGTGCTGAAAGCGTGGGTGCGTCAAGAGACCCTTCTTCAATTGACCCTAGCGTTACCCCTAGGATGCGGAATGATCCTGATCGGGTCACCTTGGGCCCTAACTTCTGGATATCTGAAAATATCTTTTACACCAACGCTCATGGTGAGATTCAGACATACCATCTTTCAGATGCGGTCCATCCTTTTACACCAGACCTACCTGATAACATTGAGGTATGCTCATGTTTTTTTTTTCTTGGTTTTGCTTTTGGCAATGATCCTTAAGCTTGCAATACCTCCTGGCCTTGCTTTTGGAAATGATCCTTAAGCTTTTGGCTTTTCTTTCTATAGATTAACATGGAATGGATTCATCATACCTATCGTGTGGGACGCAGAATGGAGCTAGTTTTGTCGATTATGTTGACTCGACTTGATGTTTAGGTTGACCCAGCTCGTCAACTAGAGGACCCCGTTCGGTGCCGTTAGAGAGACTAGTGGCCTCCTTGAGCATCTATTTTTTTTGCTGTAGCTTTATTTGTGCTTATTTATGAACAATGATGTACGAATGATGTTTCATGTATGCCTTATGTATGCATGCATTTATGATATTTTAGCTGACTACCCATGTTATGGATGCGAACTAAAAATGTTATGTAATGCTATGTAATTTTAGACCTAAATGCGCTAAAATGCCTAAAAAATGCCAAGGGATTTTGGAAATTCCTAAAATGTCCCGGAAACCCCAAAAATTGAAAATTTCGCAAGAGATTCGCTGAGGAAAAGGAAGTGCCGATGGAATGAAGGGGCGGTGCTGCCTTGGGGCCATGGCAGTACCACCGTGGCACCTTCAGGAGGCTTGGTGGTGCCGCCACCACAAAGGGGCAGTACCGCCCTAGGCTATGGTAGCGCCGATGATAGTGGGTGGTGGTACCGCCCAGGCTTACGTGCCCAAGCCAATTTGGCTTTTTTTTTTTTTTTTTTCTATAAATAGGGGTCCTATTCCTTCTAAAAAGCTATTCTGACTCTCATTTTCACTCAAAAATTCCTATGGAACCCTACTACAGTCATTATATATTTTTGTGGACCAAAAACCTAGACAAAGTCGAAAAGATTAATTTGGGCAAGTATGGGATCAATTCTGTTCTGACTTTGAGGGGTGTGAAAGTGGATTGGGATTTCTTGAAGGCTTGTCTGAGGTTTTGGGATCCTGCTGATCATGTGTTCCGCTTTGGAGCAAGCATGGAGGAAATGTGCCCCACTTTTGAGGAGTTCAGCGCTATCCTTGGAAGTAATCTGAATGCTGCTCTAGCTGTCCCTGAATACCGGGTTGGATACTTTCGCTCTTTCAAGAGGCTCATTGGATTGGGACAAGAGCTTGCTAGCTCTATAGTCATGGAAGACCAAGTCAATCTAACTGCAGTCGCAGCCGAGTTTTAATACCTAGAAGATACAGTGGATACGATGAGACAAAAGCACAGAATGACAGCCTTGGTTCTGTGTATGACTGCTGGATGCCTATTCTTCAGCTCACCTAGCTGGGGAGATGTTTGAGTGGTGGAACTGGTTGCTCAAATGCAGTAGGGTTGCACTATTGCCAATTTGATTTTAGCAAAGACCTTGCAGAGCTTGGATGGAAGCTACAGAGTCGAGGGGCCTTGGTCTGTTAGCCCAGTCATTTTGCAAGTAGAAATATCTTGTACTTCCTCCTCACATTCTTTACTTCTTTTTAACCCTTTTATTTCTCTTCCAGGTTTGGCTGAAGGATCACCTACAAGTGGTGGCTCCTCCAGATAGGATGCCTTATTCAGCTGCACAATATCGCATGAGAAGGGCTCTGATCCGCTTTGGTTCAGAAAAGGAGTGGACCTCCTAGGTTTTAGAGTTGGATTCTGGAGATCTGCTTTGGTACTGCTCTTGGTACGAGATTGACTCATTTATCACGATGAGCTATGGGTACAAGATGGTTTACCTGCTAAGTATTTCCATGACCTCATTTTATCAGGGCACCAAAGTCTTGAGGCAGATGGGTCAGTCTTAGGGCACCCTAGTAGACGGAGTTGTCTACCCTTCATCTTTGATTATCGATCCTATTTCCCAGGCCATAATGCATGGATGGAGGCGGTCAATGCGCTTTGTATGCTCTACTGGCTTATCAAGCAAACTGAAGGATTATGATTCCTGGTTCATCAGGGAAGTTTGGCCTATTGAGAAGATCAGGCGAGTAGCCTTGATTACAAAGTTGGAAGCAGACACAGAGACTGGAGATACTGAACAGATGCGATGACGAGACCAGAAGACACTGAGGTGACATAGGGTGAGCTGGAAGAAAAGGTTGAACCAGATTCACCTATGATTGAAAACAGTGATTCTGATGACTCAGAGGATATGCATCCTAGGAGAAGACGGGCTTAGACTCCGCACTCCATCTTTTTGGATCATGTTTTAGACTTTTGCCTTTATCTCCTTTTTTTTTGTTTTCTTTTTTAAAATATGAACTCTTTTGAATGAAATATAATGAAATTTTGCTAATTTGACTCTGACAGATGAGACAAGACAGAATTTAATGAAACTGCATATAAAAAGAATAAACTATGACTTATGAAACCCAATTTAAAATGAGGCTCTTTTCTTTGCTTTTTCTCTTCTTCCTTTTTTTTTTTTATATTTGTTCTTTTCTTTCTTCTTTTTTATTTATTGCTCTAATTTTTGCCCGAGCTGCCCTTCTGGATTTTCAACTCGTCGAGTTGCTCTAATTTTTGCCCGAGTTGCCTTATTCAGGTTTTCAACTCGCCTAGCTGCTCTAATTTTTGCCTAAACTGCCTTATTCAGGTTTTCAACTTAGCGAGCACAAATCAATTAATATGGACATTAAATGATAATTTTATTATGGATTAGACCGTACCCAATGTAGGTTGCCTACGTATCTCTATTTGCATTTTTTTTATCAAATTTTCTTTTAGGAGAATCAGGTCCTCGTAGTTCTGTTCATACAATGCATCATGAAATGGAAATTAGACAAAGTATCTTTTTAGTTGATCAAGATTACAAGGATTCAAAAATTTATTCCCATCTGAATCCATGAGTATGACACCTCTGCCAAACAAGATCTTTTTGAGCATATATGGGCCGACCCAGTTTGGTATGAACTTCCCTCTTAGATCATGCACAGGAGCTCTGATTTCCTTCAGTACTAAGTTTCCTTCTTCTAATCCCCTATCAGATACCCTTTTATTGAAATGACGGGCAAGTCTTTGCTGATACCCTTGGATTTGATAGAGCGCATCCATCATTTTTTCATCAATGGCGTTTAACTGGTCATGGTATCCTTTGATCCATTGTGTTTCACTGAGTTGGTCTTCCTGTATAATCCTGGAAGAATAGATTTGTACTTCAATTGGAAGCACCACTTCCATTCTGTATACCAGAGAATATGGAGTTTCCCCTATTGGCATGCGAATGGAGGTCCTATATCCCCATAATGCAAATGGGAGGCGTTCATGCCAACTTCTATGATTAGTAATCATCTTCTGCAGAATTGACTTAATGGTTTTATTCACTACCTTGACTGCCCCATTAGTTTGAGGGTGATAGGGTGAAGACCGATGATGTTGAATCTTTTTCCTCTTGAGTAGACTTACTGCTTCCTTTTGGAAATGGAAGCCATTATCTGTGACTATCTCAAAAGGCAGTCCAAACCAACAAATGATGTTAGTTTGGATAAAGTGTGCTACCTTCTTAGAATTCAACATGTGGTAAGAGGCTGCTTCTACCCATTTCATGAAGTAATCTATTGCCACCAGAATATACTCATGTCCATTCAAAGATTTGGGACTAATGCGTCCTATGACATCAATACCCCATGTAGCAAAGGGCTAGGGAGTTGCAGTCGAATGCAACGGGACAGGAGGTCGCTTTTGAAGCTTGGAAAATATCTGGCATTTGTGACATCTTTGTACAAACTTAACACAATCTTCATTCATTGTGAGCCAGAAATA
Source organism: Aleurites moluccanus (assembly GCA_948193065.1). Taxonomy (NCBI): domain Eukaryota; kingdom Viridiplantae; phylum Streptophyta; class Magnoliopsida; order Malpighiales; family Euphorbiaceae; genus Aleurites; species Aleurites moluccanus. Next base: position 10,434 of record CANXYC010199913.1, on the reverse strand, counting down.
CCCTAGGTTCGTGATTTTTCTGGCCAATGCAAAACCATTCATGTGCTGGCCTTCGACGCCGCTATGCACCCACTCTATGACCTGCTGAGCTTCCTCTTCTGTCACACATCTGAGGTGGATGTTATCCTATGCTCTCCTATATAACACATCGTATGAAATTACTGGCCAATTGCCTTAGGGTCCTTCGATCTGATTTGGATGCCCCTTCCGGATACTGGTCATTCTTCAGAAGACTGAATATGTCCCAATACCATGGCTTGCCATCGGCTAACTGAACTTGCATGCATGCTGTGACATAACCTAGTTGACCACAGGTCATACAATTTCATTTCCTATCATGTCAATAATAGAGGCCAGAGTTGCCAGAGCATCGACGAACTTATTTTTGGCTCGAGGTAGATAATGGAAAGATAATTCACGAAAACTTTCTGCTAGATCACCTACGCATTGATAGTAAGGAACTAAATGCTCTTCTCTTATCTTCCATTTTCCCAAAGCTTATGAAACAATCAAATTAGAGTCCCCATAGACCTTTAGATAATCAATCCTTATATTAGTAGCTACCTCTAAACCACAAATGCAAGCTTCATATTCTGCTTCATTGTTTGTCACCTCAAATGCTAACTTAATGGCCATGGGTAAATGATACCCATCGGGTGTGACAAGTACAATTCCAGCACCATAACCCCTGCTATTTGCTGCTCCATCAAAATATAACTTCCAGACTTCGGGTTCCAACTCCATGATGTCCTCATCTGAAAACTCAAGTTCAAATGGCTCGCCATATATTGGTGCAGCAGCTAATTGGTCAGCTATCACACTTCCTTTGATAGCCTTCCTTGGAACATATTTGAGATCGAAAGCTGCTAAAACTGCTAACCATTGTGCCATCTTTTTGTCAAGAACTGGCCTCTGCATAAGGAATTTCAAGGGGCTCTTGTCAGCGAGGACATGCATAGTGTATGAACCCAAAAAATGTTGCAGCTTATGGCATACCCATACCAAAGCGAGACATAATTGTTCAATCTGATTGTACTTGAGCTCATGAGCAAGCATGTGCTTACTCAAATAATAGATGACATTTTCCTTATGTGAACTCACAGCCTTCTGAGCGAGCATTGCCCCCATAGCTTCTTTGGTCATAGAGAGGTATAATAGCAAAGGCTTACCGGGCCTGGGTGGTTGCAAGACAAGAGGAGTTAGCAAGTACTGCTTGATATTTTCAAGAGCTTGCTGACATTCGTCATTCCATTCCTTAGGAACTCCTTTCCTTAGTAATTTAAAGATGGGTCCACAAACGTCGGCCAGTTGGGAAATGAATCGACTGATGTACTGTAAACGTCCTAGAAATCCTCTAATATCTTTCTCTATTTTTGGAAGTGGCATCTCTAGAATGGCTCTTGACTTAGTCGGGTCTACTTCTATCCCCTTTTTACTGACCATGTGGTCCAGTAACAATTTCGAGGAAGCACAAAAACACACTTTGCTGGATTCAACTTTAGATTGTACTGTCTCAACCTAAAGAAGAAATGCCTTAATGCATCTATGTGTCCTTCTGCTATCTCAGACTTGATAACCATGTTGTCAATGTATACTTTCACATCTTTGTGAATCATGTCATGAAAGATAGTTGTAGCCATTCTCTGATATGTTGCCCCGACATTCTTTAAACCAAAAGGCATAACCTTGTAGTAATAGGTGCCCTATTCTGTCACAAAGGATGTCTTTTCCTTGTCAGGTGGATGGACTTGTATTTGATTATATCCCGTATATAGATCAGTCAAAGAGACTACCTTAGATTCGGCCATGCGGTCAACCAATAAGTTTATGGGAGGTAAAGGAAAATCATCTTTTGGATAGGCTTTATTCAGATCCCTGTAATCCACACACATTCTTACTATCCCATCCTTCTTGGGCACATGCACTATGTTGGCTAGCCATGAAGGGTAAATGATAGGCTTAATGAAACTGCTCTTCAATAACCTGGCCATTTCCTCTTTGATCTTGAGAGACCACTCCGCCTTCATCCTCCGTAACTTCTGCTTTACATTCTCATGGGTCAAAATCTTATGGACTGCTATGCTTGGATCGATTTCAGTCATGTCTTTAGGTTGCCAGGCAAAACAATCTAAAATTTTTTGAACAATCTTGATTAAAGAAACCTTATCATGGAATGATGATGCAATATATGTGAGTTTCAAATTATCATCCGTGCCCAGATTTATTTTGTTCTTTTATTTCATTTTCTTTTTATGCCTCTTTTAAATTGGATTCATGGAGAGGGAAAAAAGACTCAAGAACATAAGAGGAAAATTGGACTGTTTTATTACTAGCAAAAGTTTCATCTTCAAAAACTACATTAAAATGAAAAGAAGGACCAGGAAGATCCTTTATAGACTCTATAGAAGAACAAGAAGAAACAGATTTAACAGACTCTGACTCGTACATCGCAGGGAAAGAAAACAAAACATCAAAGCCAGAAAGCTTCTCAATGTGCTAGTTGTCAGGTACAACCAAGGTTGGATGGATAAGTTTGGTGGGGCCTGATTCCAGTTCGTCTCCAATCATGAGGACTTGCTCAAAGAGAGTAGCCTTCATATTTTCCTCGCAATCTTACTCTAATAGATAGATGGGCTCGCAATCCTCCAAATTGAGCCTGATATCAAAGAAAATTTCAAAACATGGGATTAGCTTTTTAGTTACAGGGCAAAACCATGGTTCAGCAAAATCACAAAAGGGAAAATCCTCTCTTTTTTTCACAAGATGCCCATTTAAGGTTTTGAAATAGGGGCGTATCTGCCAATCGAAGGTCTCACCTTTCCTCTTAGCTTCAACTCTTTTTTTAGCTTTCGTCTCAACCTCCTCCAGATCCTTTTTGGTAGGTTTATAACCAATTCCAAAAGGTGGGTTGACCACTGGGTACTTGTCGAAAGTGGTTATTCCTTGCTGGTTCCTCCCAAGACCTAAACCAGGGAAGTAGTTCATTTTCTTTAAAATGTTAGCCACAACTATATTTATGAAAAGATCGAAATCAAAGGGGACTAACTCTTTACCTCCTTCTTATTCAATGAACTGGATGGTGTCAAAAGAGAAACTAGACAAGGGGATAATGTTCGGTTCGGGCTGAATTCCCAGAACAGGTGCAGAGCTAGGAACCTCACTTTTATCATGTATGTCACCTTTAATAGTTACCACAGCAGCCCCATAAGGCATTTTAAGCTGTTGATGCAAAGAGGATGGGACTGCTCTTGCTTTATGGATCTAAGGTCTCCCGAGGAGGAGATTAAAACAAGCAGGCACATCAATCACCTGAAAAAGGATTGGAGCAGTTTTTAGTCCGATTGTCAGATCAAGAGTTGTCACACCTAAAACTTCTCTCCTGGTATTATCATATGCCATCACAATCTGGTCGGAGGGGGTAAAATCTGTAGCTTCCAAGCCCAAACAACTTGTAACTTTTAATGGGCAAATATTTAGAGCTGACCCATTATCTATCAAAACCATCGGGACTGTCTTGCCTTGGGTCATCATGGTTACATACAGTGCGTGATTGTGATTTTCTCCTCCTTTAGGTAAATCCTAATCTGTGAAGGAGATGGAAGCCACCTTGGTCGAGATAATGAGTGAGGCAACCAAGGTATAAGGAGAAATGTTAATAGGGGCTTGACATTGATTCAATGCCTTGCAAAGAGCTTGGCGATGTGGGAAGGATGATTGGATGAGACTCCAAATAGAGATGCTGGCTTGGATTTTCTTTAATTGCTTGAGGATAGCATCCTCTTCGGGCTCATTGTTTATCTTTTCCATGGGTGGGGGGACATGCTGAACGGGCTGTTGAACTGATGAACTTGGCTGGTAAGGTCTCCCACTTCGGGTCATCGCATCTATCTCTTCCACAAAATCATTGAGGTCTAGAACGCAACAACAACCTTCAATTGATCGAATCAAAGAGACTAAATCAAGTTCCGAGTCGTAAGAGTGAAGAACATTAACATTGGCCTGATGGTTCGGGAGAGGATTAGTGGCGATGTTGGGTCTGCTCTTGGTGGAATTATATCTCGACTGTCCACCAGGTCTTGGATTTTGTGTCTCAAGGTTTTGCACATGTCTGTTTTATGCCCCGTACCTTGATGATACTCACAGTATTCATTTACATTCCAACCTTTAGGTAAAGGGTTTGGGGGTGCTCTAGGTTCTAGAGGCTTAAGCAGATTTGATTCCAAAACCTTCTTATATACCAAAATCAAAGGCATACACAAATCAGTGAAAGATCTCCTTTCAAGTCTCACAGGAGGATGATTAGAAATAGTAGCAACTTCCCCGCCTTTCTGATTAGAGGGAGCATTGTGGCCATAGTAAGTGTTTTTCCTATACCTTGAACCAGAGGATTCTTCTTTGATTTGCCCGCTTTGTATCAGTTCCTCTATCTTTGAAGCAGTGGCGATAAGAGCTTTAAAATCTGGCAAATACTGGGTTCGGAGACAAGTCTGATAACTTGGAAAAAGGTTCTTGATAATTATATCAATCTGTTCTAGCTCAGTGGGCCTATTCATCATTTGGGCTGCTTTAGCCCTCCATCTTGTGAGGAAAAGGGAGAAAGACTCCCTTTATTGTTGTTTGGTGGTTTCCAAATCCCTCCTAGTGATGTCCACTTCGAGATTATAATGATATTGTTTGACGAAGGTATAACAAATATCATCCCAACTTTTCTTAAAATTGGTGTCTAAATCAACAAACCATCTTATTGCAGCCCATGTGAGTGACTGTTGGAACAATTGAGCAAGGAGCTCATTGTTCACCCCCAATGGGTTCATGGCTCCTACATACATTTTTAAATGGGTTTTTGGGTAAGTGGTGCCATCAAACTTGTCCATGCTAGACATCTTGAACTTTGGAGGAATTCTAGCATTTGAAAAAAGGGTAAGAGCATCAAAATCAATGAGATCCTCATGCTTCTTAATGTTTTTGAGAAGCCTTTCCATAGCTTCGTATTTTTCCATTAATTTCTTATTTCGACCGGGTTGGAGCTTTCTCCTCCATGAAAAATATTCAGGGAGGAGGATGGAGAGGTTCAACTATTCAGATTGGTGACTGGAGGAATGTCAACTTATGGAGCTTTTCCACTATTTGTCAGATTAATAACAAGATTCGGCAGAAGGGATGAAGATGCATTAGGGGTATTGGCTTGATGGATACTTGATCCTTTACCTATCATTGTTTTCACCTTAATGAGGATGGATTGGCATTGTGTGTCAAAGGCATGGTCTAGAGCAACGCGAAAGTTATCCTCTTATTTTTTGAGTAAGGTAGCTAAAAGTGTTTCTATGGCATCTATGCCGGGTATTGTGCCCTCCATTTGTACCTTCGAAAAGAAAATACCCTGAATCAGATCATGGTGGTCCAAACAAAACCTAAGCAAAGGTGGAAAAAGGACCTAGTCTAGGTGAAGTTTGAGAGTTTGTGGGTTTTGGTTTGACCATTGACTTCTTTGGTTCTTGGTCCACAAATACATGAATGCATGGTTGTGTATATATACATGGTTATGCATGTGTAAAAATTGGTTCATGATGACAGTTTAATATTATCATGGCTCATGGGCCTTAAGGTCCAAGGTCTAATTTTCATTATATGAAGGCTAGGTGGTTTGGTTTAAAGGGTACCCGTCATACTAGAGCAGTGAATATACCTAACCACATATGAAATAATGAGTTTCGCATGGGTCTAATAGTATGACTGCTCGTTACACTTCAAAAAGGATTTGAAGATTCGTCGCGGGGTGGATGCTTTTGCTATCTCACAATATACTCAAAGAGAGTTGTCGGATCAATGCTACTCGCTATCCAAAGGTTGAATTTCATAACTGGTTATTTAGTGATGTATGAAAATCAAAGTTAAACTAAAAGCCAAGTAAAAAGTCACTTTTGAAAATATTTTCAATCAATTGGTAGTCCTCTTTAACTTTTGAAAAAGTTTGTCCCCAGTGGAGTCGCCAGCTGTGAGGCCTCGCCTGAGCACTTCCTCCCGCGGACGCAAGGGATCGGGAATGCTCTCATTTTTGGGACGATTTCTCATGGAGGAGGCGTCTTTAGCACCTTTTTGAAAATAATTTTGACGTTTTGAGGTCGCCACCTTAAGTTATTTTTTGTTGGGAAAATTTAAGGTAAAAATCCATTTTGACTCTAATTTTATCCCAAAGGAAAATAAGTGCACTAGTCTTTGAAACCAAAGAGGATTCGGGGACTAGGTTTTCGGTTGAACCTGGCTTCTAATTTTAACGTTGATTTAAAACATTTTCATGAGCAGTTTTAAGGATGAGATATATAGATGCATGAGCAGGTTAGATGAAAATAAAGCAGTAAAGCAGTTAAGAGAGCGATAATTTAAATTATTACAATTCAAGAATTTCAAAATATGGGATATCAACTCTAGCCCTTATGTGTTCTAGGTCGAACACACATTCCCTGAATAATACATTCAATAAAGCAGTTAATTAATAGAAAAGAGATCACTTTGACCTTTTTGGATTTGAAGCCCTTACGTAGCTTGCCTGTGTATCCCGTTGAATGGGAATTAAAATCCACGCAGTTCTCCTTTCTTGCGAAGGAGGGTTGATTTATGCCCAATTTATCATTTTTTTTATTCTTTATTTTGATGCTCTACCAAAATAAAGGAGATTTGCCTATTTTAATGCTCTATCAGAAATAGGAAAAGTTAGGAGATGATACTTACTCCCTTGCTTTTTGAGAAGGTCGCGGTCAGATTGCTCGCCCGGATCGGAGCTCCACTTTGGATTGATTGAAGCTCGGAAAGACAATCGGGTTGTCTTTTATCTGATTTCTTTGAGAAGGCGGCGGTCTGATTACTTGCCCGAATTGGAGTTCTACTGGGGATCGGTTGAGGCCCGAGAAGACGTTCTGATTGTCTTTTATCTGATAATTCAAAGCAAGCAAATCAACAGAGTGATTTTGTTAGAAATAATTTTAAGGCTCCACACGCCCCGAATTTGGTCCTTCTTTAGTCCACTTAAACAAAATGGGCTCCACACGCCCCGAATTGATTATTCTTTAAACTCAAAGAGAGTTAAAGAAATAAGAAAAAATCGGTGTATGAGAGAGAATAAAAGAAATCCGAGAAGGAAAATTCGACTTCAAGTGATTTCGGGGTCCTCTAGAAGTGAAAGGGGGTCTTGTATTTATAGGCATGGGGGCTGCCACTGGAGAGGGGCGGCGGTGCCGCTCAAGAGGGAGGGTGGTACCGCTGGAGGGGGGCGACGGTAGCATAAAATGTGACCGTCGGTACCTCCGGAGGGGGTGGCGGTACCGCCGAAGGGGGACGGTGCCGGGAGGGTAGCAATGCCTTCCCTTAAGGGTGGCGGCCGAGGCTCGAATCCAATTCTAATGGTTTCTGAGTTTGTCGGCGTACATGCTTAGTTCTGGTGAGTGCCGATCGGCTAGGCGCGAGTCCTGTGGATGCAAAAAATGAGTGTTCATAATTATGAAAAATATTTTTTGTGAAAATTTACTTTGATGATCTCTTGAGTACTCCTTGAATATTTTTTTTATTTATTAAGGGAGATAAATAATTTGGACCCCATTATGTGTTAAGCTATTCATTTTCAAAAGGAGAGAGCAAAATCTTTTTGATGATATCAAAAAGGGGAAGAAGTTTGTATACAAGTGTTGTTTGCATTTAATTGATTGAGCTATTTTGCTTATTTCTTAAACACTTGTATGTATGATTTTGTTATCATAAAAAAAGGAGGAGATTGTTAGACCCTTTGGGTTTGATATTGATTTTAATATTTCAATGTGTTAATTATCCTAATAATTTGTTTGAGTTGGTTAAGGCAAGGAAAATTATGACTAGTGCTAAATCATAGGTTTAACACATTTAAAACAATGTATATGCTAAGATGGAGGGAGCATAATTAAGAAATGCATAAAACAAATCTTCAGAATTCAAGTTTTAGAATTTGCAGAAGTAGCAAACGCTATTGAAGAAGTCATAGCTGACGCAGCCACTACTAAGGAAGACAGTAACTAGACTTTGAAAGAGCAAAACTTGAGAGCGCTACAATTGAAGTAGCAGGTACTACTATGAATAGCGGACGTTACTAGGAAAGTCGCAAGCATGACTAAGGACTCTAGAAAGTCCAAAAGCCAAAGTCTAGAATAGGGCATTATTCACTGGCGCAAAAAGAAAGTAGCAGGCGTGACTCGAAGAAGATCACATCTGCGAATGGAAAGTAGCAGCTGTGAAGTTCATCAGCTCCAGGCAAGTCGCGGGCAAGACGAAACAGTCGTAGCCGTGATTTGCCAAAAAGAACAAAAAAAAAAAAGCCATTGAAAAAGCTGTGAACTGCATTTAATTGCATTAAATGAGGCAAAACGACCCTATTTCATGTGAGGCTATAAATATGAGTTGGTGGAAAGTTTAAAGACAAGAGCACAACTATTGAGAACCATTCATTGAGCTATTACACCAAATCATTTATATTTATGACTTTAAGAGCTTATTCATTTTAAAACTATAATTGTATGCTATTGCTTGTAAAATTTTTGAGGTTGTTAATACTCATTGATTATTGAGAGTTTGGGAAAAAACTAAAGAGGATTTTCTTCTTCTCATCTCTTTTATTTCTTATAAGTTTGAGTGTGAGCCTTTAAGATCCATAAGCATACATTACATCCATGATGAAAAAAATATTTGTGGAATTCAACCTCATTTATATTTTCGTTTATCATAATTAGGGAGCCGACCCTTATATCTTGGCTCTTTTAAATCTAAATTTGGGACCACAGTTAGTCCAACTCTAACTAGACATCATATTTTTTATCGCAATCACATATATTCATATCATTCATCATCAACATCATAACATATGACATAAACATATATAATGCTTTTGAATCTAATGCAATAATGATAGCTTATATACATATATATTTCATTCATTTAATGCCCACATGTCATGATTAATGCAGAGTTAAATCAAAATATACCAACTCACAAATTTAACTACTAAAGAACTAGATAACTCTTCTCGGAATACCTAAAATCTAACAGTTAGGAAACTCCAAGTTTTATCATATTGTAATAGAAATAAGGTAAAACTTAAATATGCTCTGCTAAGCAATGAAATTAAGAGAAGAAGTTTAGAAAGATCATCGTTGTTGCAAACGGTAGCTTGCTTTGTCAAAAAATCCAGATATTGCTACTAACCAAAACTTGCCTCCAAATCGAGTACAAGAAAGGCTCCGACGGTGACGCTCCTCATGCGATCAAGACCAGCCAAAAACCATATTATCATCTATGTTCCATCACCGCGGAGCCGCTGCTCTCTCTCTCTCAAATGCCTGATTTGTTATTTGTTCCAAAAATATTCGACATCTTCTAATTATGTCCATAAAAATATATTTTCTTTTTCTTGTCTTTAAAAAAAAAATATAAATCATATAATATATATTAATCAAGGAAGTAAAATAGCAAGACTTGTAGATAGTCTTGTGGTAAGTCATTACTTCTCCATTTTCAAAGTCTAAGGTTAAATACTCCACCATCACACATATTTTTGCAGATAATTTTTTTTAATATAATAATTTATTTAATTTAATATATATATATATATATATATATATATATATATATACTTTGAAATATAAATAACATACAACTTTAAGAAATTATTTTCTTTAAATATCTTTAAATTCATATCATCACTATAGAATAAATATATCTAAAATAAATAATCCTTAAAAATAAATATTCTTAAATAATTAAAATTTCTTATAAAATAGAATTTTAAAATACATAAAATTTAGGTCATTATACTTTATTAGCTTGACGGCCCCTTATATGTTAGGTCGTGTTGCCTTCCTCAACCTCCTCCATAACATTGTTTAAAACCTCAAAAGCCTCTTGCTCTTCTAGCACATATTGTATCTTCTTGTTCTAAATCTCACAATTGTCACCATTCAATTTCTCACCCTTATTGAGTTCTGTGATAATATTTTTATAAGCAGAAGCCATATGGTAGAATGCATAATTCTACACAAAATATACACACAAATATTAATGTCTAGCAATACATACATCTATCTTGTCATGAATTAATTATAAAAATAATTATTCACAGTAGGTCTAGAGTCTAAAGGTTACCATGTTTTCAATCATCGTCTAAAGTCCTAGTGCAATATAATTATTGACCCAATTAATTGATATAAGGTCTCATTCTTAAAGTTACTAAAACTTTTAAAATTTTTCATTTATTTTAAAAATATTTCATGCATTTATTTATATTCAATCATACAATTAAATATGCATCAATTAATTAAAAATAAATATAAATAATTGAACTGAAATAAATATAATAAAAAAATAAATATTCACAAATATATATATATATATATATATATATATATATATATATATATA